>JAJGRW010000111.1:506867-606658 GCA_025461045.1 Carex parvula | reverse complement strand
GACTGTTTATTCAAAGGTCCATAGTTCAAGCCCCTGTCACGACTTCTCACGACTTCACATTCTCTGTGAAGATTTTCAAAAAAAAGAAAAAGTACAAAATGTAATATGCATCATACCGATATTGCCTTGTATAAAGTTTAAGGACTACAAAAAAAATAAACAAACTATATAGTATTAATAGTGGCTGCAATAAAATAAAAAATTTCACAAAAAAGGATCATTATTTAATTAAAATTTATTGTAGCAATTTATTAACTTAATACAATAAACTGAGTTGCAACTATATCCAAGTAAATGACGATGAGCATATTAGGTCTCAATGTACACGACTGCATCAACAAATGCAAAACTAGACCAAATATAAAAGTTTATGACAACAAAATAATTTCATAAATATAAATATATACAAATTTTTCAAGAAAAAAATATTAATTGTTAAAAAAAAATTGATCCTCTCCATCTTCTATATCCAAATCACAACCTTGTCGATTTTAACTGAAGAAGGTACGATATATGCTGTCATCTTCCTCATCTTCTATATACAAATTTCATACCGAAGTTTTTTTTAAAAGATAAAATTAAACAGAAGTTCAACTGACTTATGTTCAATTTTTCTCTTTTTTTTTCAAATATTTGTGTATGAAATGTGCAACAGTTTGGTTAGTGGCAGCGTTACGAACGAAGAAGATGACAGCAAATATCTGTATCTTCTTCAGTTAATTAACGAGGTTGTGGTACAATTACCAATAGCTCTGTCGACCAACGCACAGCTTATTGTGTAGGTTGCTTGAAATGAGAGGTTGCTTCAAAGTTCAAAAAGGAGAGAAAATAAGGGTAGTGTTTTGGATGAGATCTATTTCAAAGGAAAAAGAGAACATGTTTGGTTTTCTTTCTCTTTTCCATTGCCTTTGGTGTCATTTATATATAAATCACCTACTCAATTAATTCTAAGTGGCTTTTCATTTTTTTTTTATTGGGAATATGAATTTATTTGAAGCTATTTCTCACAATTGGCACTGCATTTGGAGAAGCGTTGCCTTTTTCGTTATCCCAAAATTCAAAATCCTCATCAATTACTTCCCTGGTCGGACGATCAGATTCTTTTTTGTTGCCAATCCTTGATAGAAGTACCAATTTATTTACATATTAGTAATCCATGAAAAGTTCCATTTAACTATGTTATTCTACATCATTTTTTATTTACATGTTTTATCGAGGCACCATGCATTTGTATGAGATATCACAATTTTTTTGGTTTTTTAATATTTTTTTGTTCTAGAATGCGTGCCACATTATGTGAGACACGACTCATCTGTATGACATATATATCTCAAATTTTTTGGTTTTTTAATATTTTTTTGTTCTAGGAATGCGTGCCACATTATATGAGATATCTCAAAGTTTGAAAAAAAAATGGGTCCGCATAATGGTTCTGCGGACCCATTTAAGGGTCCGCATCGGCATTCTGCGGTCCCGCTAAAATGGGTCCGCAGAATGCCGGTGGGGCCGTGGTGAAAATCGAAATACCCAGAAAAGATGGTTATTTGGTTTATTTTTTTTTTTAACTATGTTATAAATAAAAATTGTGGTGGAGTGTGTCTATCTTTTTTAATTGATTTCAGCTACATTTTGGATTATAATATCATAAAAATTGACAAATAATCTTCAAATGCATATTGTATCTTTTATTTTTAAAAGCATGGTAGGAGCTATCAGCTGGAACAAAATATTTCTATTGCCATGCACGATCACGATACTACTAGACATATATACTGTTATTCATTTTATAATACGAAGAGACATAAATTTATACAAATTAATGTCCGTGCCATATATAGTGTTTCTAAGCAATTTGGACAACATTTCAAGTCAAACAAACACGAAAGCCCATCAAGGACTCCAATTGACATACACAAATTAAGCATTGTATATACAAGTGATCCGCTATATATATATATATATATATATATTTTAAAGTTTGATTATATATAATGTTGAGAATAAAGAAATAATTAGAGACTAAATTAGAAATAATGTAAGGTAGGAAAAAGGAGAGTTTACCTTTTACTAATGAGTGAGGCTATGGTGCTATGCATAGCACGGATGGGGTCCGTGCTACGGCCAAAAATTTGACTTTTTAAAATTCTAATGGTCGATCCAACCGTTCAATGTGATAACCATATGAATATGTACTTGCAAACTAAATTTTATATTTTTTCGAATTTTTTTACTATTTTTTTAGATAAGTAGAAAAATCAGTGTTTTCTGGACCATCAAAATTCATATGTTTTCTGAAAATTCTGGACCATCAAAATTCTACCTATCTAAAAAAATAGTAAAAAAATTCGAAAAAATATAAAATTTAGTTTGCAAGTACATATTCATATGGTTATCACATTGAACGGTTGGATCGACCATTAGAATTTTAAAAAGTCAAATTTTTGGCCGTAGCACGGACCCCATCCGTGCTATGCATAGCACCATAGCCTCACTCTTTACTAATTATAGAAAGTTAATGTTGATACTAATGTTAGATACCAACGGTACAATAAGCTTAAACATTTATATATATCCATAGAACCACTGATTGTACGGTTACAATATAATTAACAATATCAATATCAATACAATAGAAAACTATTCGTTCTCATAAAATTTACATATAAGCATGAATTATGAAATGAGAAATAGCGTGATATGACATGCACAAATGTGATATTTTCACAATATTCGAATGACCACATAATTAACTGCGAACGCATTATTTTATCTCATATAATTCAAATTTTTCAATTTTTTATGTGTTACATATACACGTGTAGCATGATCTTTTTGAACTAAAAAATATATTAAAATAATTTAGATCTTGGAGTAAATCAAATTAAATACAATCAACAATTTTTTTGTTTTTGCCTTCAAGCAGTGCGTGGATATGATGGAGGAGCACATGGGAGATTTTTGTATTATTTCTAACGTGGGCGGTGATTGTGGCATTGAATAGGAGGGTACTAAATTGATAGTCTCCGGCACCTTAACTGCGGCAAGGAATTGAAGAACCAAAGAACACGTACAACAACACCTTCTCATGAAGTTTGATTGTTCTTACCGAATGAACTAAAAGATATTTTTTTTATTATGTAAAGCACATAGTAAATAGTATATACATTGAATAATAACTCCAAAATAGTGTCGATTAAATCGAATTAGAATTTTTCTTGTGCAAAACGCTCCATGTATATACATAAACTTATTAATAACGAATTGAGTGAGAACTGGTAATTAAATCTCTCAATTATGCTTTGAAAAACACATAGTTAAAATTATCAAAATTAATTCTAACCCATCTGTAAATTACGAATATAAATAATGAAAAGAGCCCAATGAGTAGAAGAATGTCTTCCAAATAGCAGCTTTTGGGGGATGCAATTGGTAAGTTCACAATAATAGAAACATTTGGAAGGGCATAATGCAAACAAAGTTGGGCGAATCTAAATGGACAAAAGAAAAGCAATCAATTTGAAATTACTAGAGATGGATTGATATATGTTGTGCTATTACTTCAAAAATTTATTGTATTTGATTTAAAAGACCATTAAACCGTTAAAATCGATCTACTTTATTAGTGATTCATTTATATGTAAAATTTATTAATGTTTTAATTCATTTAGTATAAAGTCAAGCGGTGAAAAATGATTAAAAATGATTTCTTTTAAAATTAACTTACAAATCTTCAATATTTAACCGCTTGGCTTTATACTAAATGAATTAAGAAATTTATAAGTTTTGCATGTAAATGTATCACTAATGAAGTAGATTTGTTTCAACAGTTTTGGATTCATTGTTTGAAATCTACCAGATAGATTTTCTAGGTGATAGCACGCTAGCCAAACACAATAATAAAAACTAAACTAAGTAATAGTTGTTGGATAAAAATGCATGTTATTTTAAGTATTGACAAATTTTAATTATCTATAAATTTTGTTTTATATATTTTTAGTTATGGTTTATGATTAAGTTACAATATTGTTTAAAAATATGGGTTATTACGAATTGACTAAAACTGACAGTTATATTTATATAAATGTGGAAATATTTTAGATCAATTGACAGCCCACTGTTTCTTTATTTTTGAAGGATTATAAAATAACTTTCATATGAATCAAAATGAGTTAGATCCTCAACTTTTTTTAATCACAATACATATTTTTAAGCTTTACATTGAAGCATTGAGTTCTGCATTATCTCAATTAATGTCATTTAAAAAAAAAAAAATCTCTCGAATGTAGTACAAAAATGTAATTGACATAAAAATATTGATACCATTAATTTATTATCACTATTTATTAATTAAATGCAAATAATCTTTGCAGCTACTTTGTAAAGAAGAGCATGGTTTCCAATTGGTACTATGTAATAAATTAGTTACTGAAATCTCAATTTGGCCTTTGAAGAGCATGGTATTAACGGAACCAACTCCGCTGCTCGCCAAATAGGCGAGCAGGACCCTGCTATTCTAAATCGAGCCGTTCATCTGCGTTGAGATCCGTGCATGAAAAACATTCAACGGTCTGATTTTGAAAAGCAGGGTCCTGCTCGCCTATTTGGCGAGCAGCGGAGTCGGATCCGGTATTAACACTGGTGAGGTGGTGACCTTGTTGTCTTTTGCTGAGAGGCACCGTTGCAATCATCTCAAGGCAGTATGCTTGAAATTTTAGCCTCTCCAGGAATCCTTCAAGGGGTAGCCGCAACAGAGCAGTTTCAATATTTAGTTAAGAATGATCCGTTAATTTTAATTTTGAAAGAAATACTTGAGAAACAAAGTTAAAACTACGAAGTGGTAGTTAGATTTCCTTAAGTAGTTTTTTTTTATATATATATTTTTTTAATTTTTGTTAAATGTAACTGAATTCCTGAATTCTGGTATACTTGGAAGATTTGGTATTTATTGAAGTAATTGAATTTTTTTGCATTACTTGTTTTTATCAGAACCGACTCCATCAAAGGTGGCTTGGTCATGTTATATGGATTGTACATTATACAATTGCATGACCTCATCAGTTTTAGTCATTTTGTTTGCATATTCTTTTTTTACCCAGCAAAAGAAAAAATATCAAGTGAGTTTAACATCTAAAAAAATTAAAGAGCCTTGAACCAGCTGCATATTCAACTTAACTTCTTCTTAACGAGCTGCATCTTTTGTTTCTATTGTTTCAACAAGATCATAATATTAAAAATATAAGAAATAAATTACTGGTATAACAAAAAAAATACAAGTATTAAATCTTTAATATGTATATGTAGTTTTATCAATCAATTTAAAAACAAAGAGTATCTTTGTTGTAGAACCGTGGTGCCTTTTGTTTGACTACAATAAGATATCCTTTTGTTATGATCTGACTTGGAAATTCTAGGTAGCACTTGTGCGGTGGAATATATTTTTGGTATTTTTTTGTATAAGTTGAAGACAGTAAAATAGATAAAACTAAATAACAGTAAAGATAAATGTAAACAAGAGAAATTTCATTAATTCATAAGCTTAGTTCTTAGGATACAAGGGTCACATCTTGATATAGAAAAACATAAAGCAAAGATACACAAACAACATGCTAACAACACACAAACTAAATGTAAAGAAATGCAAACAGAATGTAAAAATACACAAACTACGTGACCCTATCACGCCATTGGCATGATTATGGAATTTTGGGCTCGATGGGCTAGAATTCCTTAGTGGGCTGTAATTGCGGATTGGTGAGTTGTGACATTGCCTCCCCCTCAGCAAATCCTTGACCCCAAGGATGGAAGTCGGGGAATTGCTGTTTGAGGAAGTTGACATCCTCCCAAGTGGCATCCGACTCAGGTAGGTTGGACCAGAGAATCTTGACTTGGTCAATGGAACGGTTTCGGAGTTTGAGAGTTCGTTGGTCCAAGATTGCGACAGGTTCCACCTTGAATGTTCCATCTGGGCCTACGGGTGGCAGCACGGGATCCACTGGATTGACTCCCTGGCTCTTCTTCAACTGTGATACGTGGAACACTGGGTGCAGTTGGCTGTCTCGAGGAAGTTGGAGTTTGTAAGCACTGGTGCCCTCTCTTCCTACCCCCTGATAGGGTCTTAAGTTTACCGAGTCAGCACCTTCTTTTATGGGTATGCCATGAGCTCGAGGTGGGGGTAAGTTGTTTGGCTCGTGGGATAGATCTTGGCATTGGTGAATTAAATTTTCAAGAGGTTTTGTTAAAATGACTGTTTTGGGCTCTTCAGATATTGGGTAAAGTTGGGCCATATAGCACAATTCTCCTTTGTCCATTACTGGGTCAAATTCTTCTCCATTCACCAAATTAATTTTGATTTTATTTTGGACCCCTTGTAACTTAACTTGTTTTCCTTCCTTTCTAACCGTCAGTGTTAATTCATTAAAATCCAAGGTAACTGGTCCCACACTTCTCATCCAATCTCCTCCTAAAAGCAATTCATGGGCCCCAATTTCTATAACCCCCAAGTCAAAATTGAACTCATGCCCACACATTTTCCACATTAAACCCTTAATGTGTGAGTTACACTTCATCCTTTCCCCGTTAGCTACTGTTACAGACATTGGGGTTGTAAATTCGGGTTCTAGGCCTACTTTCTGAAGTATTCGTGGGCTTACAAAGCTATGGGTGCTGCCACTATCTACTAAAATCAACAGTGGTTCTTTTTGAATTTCCCCCTTAAGCCTTATCAGATTTGTGGAATTAACATCTCTAATGGCATGCAATGAAATTTGTACATCTTCCCCATTAGGTGCATCTTTCTCTTCAGGGCCGAGTTTGGTCTGCATTTCTGCATCTTCGTCATCACTCCAATATTCGGGCCAAGCTTCTTCCTCTCCTTGCAACACATGTAACGTCTTTGCTTGGCACTTGTGCCCCGGAAACCATCTATCCCAGCACCGGAAGCACTTGTCTCTATCGGGCTTTTGCCCGGAGTGGCCAGAGGGTCTCAGATTTGCATTGGGTTGTTGCTTTAGAACTGTCATCTGTTGGTTTGTTGGGTAATTGGGTCGGTTTTGATTTGGAGTTAGGGTGTTTGGACCGGTTGCGGCTTTGACAGAATTTCTTGCCCTCCTCTGCTGATCTAGAAGCATTTCTTGATAGGAAGACGCTTCATAGACTTCTTTCAAATTTTTGGGTCGGGTTGAGAGCACCATATACCTCAGTTCTTCTTTTAAACCGGTTAAGAAATTGGTTGTGAAAAATGACTCGTCATATGTTGGGTTTTCTCTTAATAACAATAACCGCAATTCTTCGAACTTACTCCTATATGCCTTTAATTCACCAATTTGCCTCAAGTTTTTTATCTCCCCCAAAACTCCAATACTCGATTTAGGTTCAAATCTTTCTAGCAATTCATTCTTAAACACTTCCTATGTCATTTGACCACCTTCTAAACCCAATCCCTGACACCAAATTTCGGCTTCATCAACCATGTACATGGAAGCAATCTCGAATTTTTGCCAAGGTGGAATTTGATATATCTCAAAATACCTCTCACTCTTGTACAACCAACTTCTAGGTCTTGTCCCATCAAATACTGGAAACTCAATTCTTGGTGTGGGTACATGTCGCGGGATTTGGTTTTGGTTATTCGGCACTATATGTAGCGGGTTATACGGCATATTTGGTCTTGTTGTTGCATATGGTTGGTTGTATGGGTTTGGAAATGGCACAGAAAATGTATTGTGGGTTTGGTTCGTAGTGTGTTGGTGAGGAGTGTAAGAGTTTGGATTTTGATTGAAGTTAGGACCTGGTGGAGTTTGGTTTTGTGGAAATTGTGGATTTTGTGGAGGTTGTGCACTAGAACTAGCACCATTAGGACTAGGTTCATTACTAACTCCTTGGTTTCTCAAGCATCGGGTGAATAATACTTCTAAATCATGTTTTTTAACCAATTGATCACAGTTGGCCATAAACTCATCAATCTTATTAAGTTTTTCCCCGATATCCCCACTTAATCATACCTTGTCATCATCCATCAAGCTCGCCATTCTTCTCTCCAAGCTCTCTAGTTGATCTTGCAACCCTCGGACAGCATTGGCTTGCTCTTCCATGGTTTGTTGCCGTGTTGCGGACATTCCCTAGGCCTATGAACAAGGCTCTGATACCAATTGTTACGATCTGACTTGGAAATTCTAGGTAGCACTTGTGCGGTGGAATATATTTTTGGTATTTTTTTGTATAAGTTGAAGACAGTAAAGTAGATAAAACTAAATAACAGTAAAGATAAATGTAAACAAGAGAAATTTCATTAATTCATAAGCTTAGTTCTTAGGATACAAGGGTCACATCTTGATATAGAAAAACATAAAGCAAAGATACACAAACAACATGCTAACAACACACAAACTAAATGTAAAGAAATGCAAACAGAATGTAAAAATACACAAACTACGTGACCCTATCACGCCATTGGCATGATTATGGAATTTTGGGCTCGATGGGCTAGAATTTCTTAGTGGGCTGTAATTACGGATTGGTGAGTTGTGACACCTTTTGATTGTTATTACCATCTCCACGTGACAATCACGTGACAGCAACCAGCTTACAATAAGATATCCTAATTCTCAGTTAGGCTACCGACCCACTCTCATAGATGAGAAAGGAATTCATATCACCTAAAATACATTATTTTTTTTGGTTTGAATCTGATCCATTCATTACATATTAGCAATAATCTTAAATGATCCATGTGCACTAAAAATTTGGACCGGATTGATCCGAATTATGATCAGACAGTTTGTATTAAAACACAAACGGTGAGGTAATGCAGAGGATCCGCCACTGTTTTTGAATAATTTTTTAGCTTGGAATTAGGATCATCCATTTAGAATATGATTCAATTCAATTAATTTGAATATTCATAAAATTATTTTAAAAATCATATCAATTTAAAACAAACAATCCAAATTGAAACTCAAATTTTAAGTTACTTCAGAAGATTTAAATTTACAGGTTGATGGAGGCTCTAGATTCCATTAATAGGGACATCAGAGATGTCAAAAATTACAAAATATAAAAGAGAAAAAAATAAATCTAAAAAAATTGGAAAAATGAATTCTGAATGAAAATCCACAAATTTTGTCTTTTGTGGGGTTTGAGTTTTTCTAATCAATTTAATTTGCAGTAGTTGAATTATGATACTTTTAATAAGTTTTTGTTAATGTTTTGAATTATGGAGCCAATATAATGTTCTGCTGGAATTTTTACTCATTTCTTTATTAATGTTACAAGGATTCTAATAGCGAGCATGAGTATCGTTTAACTAGAGATGTCCATTTTGATGAGGCAGTGATGCTGGCAACTGCAATGAAGGCCTTTAGATCAAGTGCCAGATTTGTCAAAACGTAGCCTACCCAAGTATCCGATCTCTACCGGGATGCTTCCTCTCAGCTGGTTATCGGAGAGACTCATCCTTTGGAGAAACGTGAGGTTTGCTAGAGATGGAGATATATAACCTGACAATTGTTTGGAGTTGAGAACGAGAGCAGTCACTCTATCAGGATGGTGCCGGCCACACAAGATCCCTTGCCATTGACAGTGGTGCAGTGACTCGTTCCATGAGGAGAGGACTCCAAATGGGTCGCCAAGTATTTGGGACTTGAAGGAGAGAAGTGCTGATCGATCAGTTTTGCTAGTGGTTACTATGGCAGCGAGAGAAAAGGAGGATAAGATTAAGAGACTTGAGAGGAGGTGAATAGTGAGCACGCTATAACAAAGTTCCATGATTTGTGTAATGAAGGCAATGGGTTTCTCTCTCACAGAGTGCAGCTCTTTTGTAGTTAAAGGGAGATGTATGGTTAGAAAAATAAGATTTAATTAACAAAGAAGCTGGGGTTAGCAAATCTTTTATGTATTGACGGTGACCAAATGTAGTACACGGAAAATGCTCCCAATATAATTCTGTATTTGCAAATGCACTCCTTTATTGTGGACACAAATTTCAATGCTTCCTGGACCACCAATTATCTATCTCTGAATTTGTCACTAAGCGAAGAATGTTTTAACTAGGGGAGTTTTGTCCGAAAGATTTCAGAAAATATCTTATTCAATGTTTGTTTAATTACATTTGAGAACAAGTCTTTAGTTCAGTAATAGAGGCAATGTCCTCCGTATAAGAGGTCATAAGTTTGGAACAATTAAGTAACCTTCTATTTCCAAATCCCCTCTCAGGCCTCTACTAGTTTTTATTTCTTTTCTAATTTTGCAGGTGCATCCAAGACGTACGGTATATGATAAATTAAAGAAATTTCCTAATGCAAAAGTAAAGAAAATTGTATCGACTATTTGGAATTAAAAAATAAATAATATTTTTAAAAGTAGATTCTAATTCCCGTCAAATCCCATCCGGTGTAATCCTGTGACATCAGAACAGACCCTTAAGGAATTAATTATGGTAGCCCACGGTGGATTGTATAAGAACATACAACAGGCCTATATATTCAAATCATGTTCTGTGCGTTCTTTCCTCGGTGTCATGTAACAGATCACATCCGTACAAAAAAATCTGTGATAGATCTGGAATCAATACAAGCATGCAGCAGGTCAAGTCAACTAATATTGGTTCGTGCTATGGATCCATATCTCTACTTTTAAGTTTCAAATAGTTAATTTGAATTGTTTAATATGATCTCCATATGAAAATCTACTTGGAGAAAAAAAAAATTAATTTTTTTACTATTTTGTTAGATAGATCGAAAATTAGTACTTTCGCATCAATCAAATTTAGATAAGGTAACTTTTTACCTATCTGAACAAAATAGTAAAATAATTTTAAAAAATATAAAATTTTGTCTTCAAGTACATTTTTATATAAAAATTGTATTAAGATATTGTATCGACTATTTGGAATTAAAAAATAAATAACATAGATATAATACAGAGACCTACCTTGTACAAAGTATTGTAGCCTGACTAGCCTCACTCACCAATTATAAATTAAAGAAATTTCCGAATGATAATTGTTTAAAGTTGCAAAAATCAAGATAAACATATATGAACCAAAATTAAAATAAAAGAGTATATACGATCAATCAAAGTCGTTGAATAGTCAAAATATCTAGATTTTTTTGCTAAGGTCGCTTTTTAGTAATTAATTTGACTAAGACTATAGAAAGACTAAAGAGGCGATTGAAGGGTGCCACGTGAACGCTCTAACCTCCTCAACTTGACCTGCTGCTTGAGTGATTACAGATATCTATCACACATTTTTTTGTACTGATATCTGTTACATGACACTGAGGAAAGGACGCACATTTTTGTGTAGGAATATATATAAGAGCATCTACATCTCGAAACTCTTAGAGTTTCTAAATAACTATTAACTGCTTTTAAGAAATTATAGACTCTGCAGTTTCTAAATGTTCACATTCTTGTGGGTTGGATCCTATACATTCTCTATATATCGAGCGAGCTTACAAAATTCGGGCAGCCCAAAAAAGTTTTAAGGCGCAAGGATTATGTACATCCTCTATGTATAAAGCGAATTGTTAAGCTTCCAAAATTGGTGAGCTGAGTTTTAGATGAAACATACACGTGTAAAAAAAGAGAATAACTCATTTAAATATACTGCCAACAAAAATACCTCATTTATTAATTGTGAGTGTAATTTGTTTAAATCACACAAAATTGATGATATGTATAGTATACATATTTAGTTTGGACTATAGATTTATCTTTTTACCAAAAAATAAGAAATAAAAAAAATTAAAATGCACTACAAAAAATATATGCACCAAATTAGGTTACTTTACTAGTTTTGCCCATTGTGTAACAAAAAAATGTATCCAACTCTATTCTATTTTATTTTCATTATTTCTTCTTAGTTTCTGATATTTGTTTGTACCAAAAATCACTTTTTTATTTGTAGAATATTGTGATAAATTTAATTTCATGGAAATGTTATTTTATTTGTGTGTGACTTTCAAGAAATTAGTTCACTTTGGCATTTTTTTGACGGAATTAATTATTTTATAGTGTTCTATTCACAAAGTTTCAGGAAATAATTTTGTTTATTCCCAGATTATATTTCCTCAAATTTATCAACCGTCCATCGATCTATACATAACTACTGTTTATAAGAAACTTATACAAATTATCAAGGGTCAATTTATTTTTACTGATAGTTCAATAAAGATGTGTGTTTTATTTCTTCTGTTCCTAACTATTTTTACCGATAGTTCAATTTATTTTTGCCGAATTTATTTTTCGTAACATATATTTCGCGTCATTTTCAGTTATCCCAAATACATTTTGCAAATCAGTCCCGTTGGAATGTACAAAAAAGGTATGAATAAAAAACTTCAAAAGTGATCCATAACTCTAGTTTGGAATTACGGACCATGCATGGTTATTTATGACAGAACACCTCCATTATATCCGACAGGTAAGATTTTTTTTTTTTACAGTAAAAGTCCGTAGGTAGAGTGGAAAAAATGACATGTCGGAGCTTGCTCCCGCATGGAATGGAATGGCTACCACACAAAACGGCACGTTACATGTGTTGGCTACGTGTCGTGACTCGCGTATCGCGTGCCATGACCATTTGCGTGCCGTCACCAGTTCTCGGCAAAAAAAGACACGGCATGGAAGCCGCCTTGGTCACGGCACGGCACGACACGAAACACGGCCCGGAAAGTCATGAAACTTCACGAAGACACACGAGATACCGCCTGGTATGTTTTTTCTTTCCAACATTAGTTCTTCATTTTAAAATTTCTAAGAATAATTCCATATTTTTTAGGAACTTTTCTGAATTTTTTTCAATAAACAAATTTAAATTAACAAAAAAAAATAGTCATATATGATTAAACATCAACACTAATGTGACTGGTCACAGCATGTTTAGCCACGACATGTTTGGTCATATATGATTAAACATAATTACTACCAGGATTGGTTCTATGCTTGCAACCGACCTACAGTGTGAATCAAGGTTTTATAAATTTAAAAGTGAAAAAGTGTATCTAATCGATATAAAATCCAATACCTAAAATACACAACATGGAGTCAATCACATAAAATTTTCTTGCTACGAATGAGAGTTAATTATACATTACCTATAACATTTTACTCTAAATTATATATAATTAAAGTACAAATTTAAAATTTTTAAAAAAAAATTAAGGTCAATTAACCTCATTTGTCTCATGTGGAGGCACAAGGCTATGAATATTTCTCATTTTACATAAAGTACGTACGAATGCACGGTACTTAAATATTTTTGTATGGTCAATTATGCATGCAATTGTTCCAATAAACAATGAATTGGGCCAAAAAATACTTATTATTGCTTTCATAAGAAGGCCTGCCAGCAACAAAACTCCAGTTTACCATAATTTTTTTCGAGCCATTCATAGTGATTATATAATTTTAATAAACTAGTGTTTCTGTCATGCTGGAGGTAGTTCGTGACTCACTCGTTTCCAGCTTAAATATCAGGAAACACCCAGGATTTGTTACTCAATTAGCATGCAATTATTAAAATATTTATTACTGTGAGCTTTCTAATTATACCTTCTCATAATAAAAACTTCTGTAAATTACAATATTTATTCCTTTTTAAATGTCAGACGGATACAAATACGGATGTGAATAAAATTCGGATAAATAAAAATAAATTACTAATTTACATTAGAGTAAAAAATAACATCTAAATAACATCTAAAAAAATTAAAGAGCCTTGAACCAGCTGCATATTCAACTTAAACTTCTTCTTAACGAGCTGCATCTTTTGTTTCTATTGTTTCAACAAGATCATAATATTAAAAATATAAGAAATAAATTATTGGTATAACAAAAAAAATACAAGTATTAAATCGTTAATATGTATATGTAGTTTTATCAATCAATTTAAAAACAAAGAGTATCCATGTTGTAGAACCGTGGTGCCTTTTGTTTGACTACAATAAGATATCCTTTTGATTGTTATTACCATCTCCACGTGACAATCATGTGACAGCAACCAGCTTACAATAAGATATCCTAATTCTCAGTTAGGCCACCGACCCACTCTCATAGATGAGAAAGGAATTCATATCACCTAAAATACATTATTTTTTTTGGTTTGAATCTGATCCGTTCATTACATATTAGCAATAATCTTAAATGATCCATGTGCACTAAAAATTTGGACCGGATTGATCCGAATTATGATCAGACAGTCTGTATTAAAACACAAATGGTGAGGTAATGCAGAGGATCCGCCACTGTTTTTGAATAATTTTTTAGCTTGGAATTAGGATCATCCATTTAGAATATGATTCAATTCAATTAATTTGAATATTCATAAAATTATTTTAAAAATCATATCAATTTAAAACAAACAATCCAAATTGAAACTCAAATTTTAAATTACTTCAGAAGATTTAAATTTACAGGTTGATGGAGGCTCTAGATTCCATTAATAGGGACATCAGAGATGTCAAAAATTACAAAATATAAAAGAGAAAAAAATAAATCTAAAATAAAATTGGAAGAATGAATTCTGAATGAAAATCCACAAGTTTTGTCTTTTGTGGGGTTTGAGTTTTTCTAATCAATTTAATTTGTAGTAGTTGAATTATGATACTTTTAATAAGTTTTTGTTAATGTTTTGAATTATGGAGCCAATATAATGTTTTGCTAGTATTTTTGCTCATTTCTTTATTAATGTTACAAGGATTCTAATAGCGAGCATGGGTATCGTTTAACTGGAGATGTCCATTTTGATGAGGCAGTGATGCTGGCAACTGCAATGAAGGCCTTTAGATCAAGTGCCAGATTTGTTTACATGTTGTAGGGCGCAGAAAGTTGGACAACGGGATGGAAGGTGTGTGCATGCGTTAAATGCCTCAGGGTTCAATGCTCTCAATTTTCATGACATTGAGGAGAACATCGAACTTGAAACATTCATCTTCTTTCTACAATTCCTTCGGTTCACCCTCAACAGACCTACCGTTCATAATCAGTCTATCGAGAGAGTTTATTGATTGTGGGGACGTTTAACTCCCAGCGGGCGCAAGCCCCCGTTGTTAATTACATCAGATGACCCTTCCAAGCCATACTGAATACCTCGTCCATTCCGGAATTTGTGCCTATTTGTTGTGAATTGCATAAAGGGGCTAAAAAGGGGGAACTCATGTGTTGACCTTGGTTTTGCTTTGGTTTTCTTAGTTTGGACATGCGTGTATGTATGATTTGTATTAAGAATGATGTTTAGTGCTTCCTAAAATGGGAATTTGGACACTTGAGCGGTGTATGTACATTACTTGTTTATATATTTAATTTATGACATGTTTATTTACATTTTGTTGATTATTTACCTTTTATCAAGAAGAAATCATTTAATATTGAAGAAAAGGGTATTTTGGTCATTCCATGATTTGGTTAATGCTTGAATATGTTTAATTTTGATTTAGAAGTGTGAGGAATTTGATTTGGGTTCATTTGGAACTGATTTCAGTCAATTCGGACTTGGGATGAGAAAGTTATGATTAAAAAGGACTGAAAAAGGACCTATTTGTAAATATTTATATTTTATCAAGGACTTATTTACAAGGCTGAAAGGGTATGAATTTATAATTTGGGCTTTAAATGGGGTTTTGTATGAAAATTGGGTATTCAAGGGCTTGTTTAAGACAATTTTAGGCTGTTAAGGGCTCATTTGTAAATTTTTAAGAGCTTCGCTGTGAATATTTAAAGTCAGAAGGGCCTTATTGTAAACAAGTTTTGTTTTGAAGATTTCTTTTTTTTTATTTATCAAATGGGCTTTAAGATTTGAATTGGGCTTTGAAATGTGCACTGGGCTTTGAGATGTGCATTATGAATTTTAGAACAACATGTCTATCAGGCTTTGAGATTTGGTGCTTTAATTCCAACTTTGGGATTCGTTCAGGGGAATTTGAGATGGACCCGACATGTAGGCCCCGAGCATCAGTGGACCGTTAGTCTCCGAGTTTAAACATGGACCCTCAGATTACTCATTTATTTTAAGATTTGGATTTCGGTTTGAAACTTTTATTTCGGCGCCTCCATCAGACGAATCGCATCGCTTTGATATTCGTGCGAATCTTGATATGAACAAGGGTTTGCCAGAGGCGAGGTTTCTCGGCCTCCGGCCATGCTCTGGTCACGGCGAGGCACAAGTAGCGCATGGTCAGCATCGCCTTGTCGTCAGGAACGTGATGTACCTAGAGTCGGCGATTGCCGGCCGTCGGCAGTGGCAATACACGGTTGAGCTCCAATTCTCGGTACCAGTCGAGATTTTCGACCCGGTTCTCATCAATTTCTTCACATATTATTTTTTTTATTTAATCGATTGGTCATCTATCATTGTCTAGAAGCATGTAAGCTCCTTGTAACATTAATTTGAGTTGTGTGACAGGTTTAAGCATTATTTATACTTTGAGCTTTCCTTTTTCATTTATTCAGTACCGGTTCGGTACTGGCTCAATCTCTAGATTGTCTAAGGCACAATTATTTTAAAGGGGAGTCATATTTGGATTTTTGAAGCACATTAAGGTTTTCAGAACTTATTTTAAGCATAGATTTGGATTTTTGGTTCGGATGCAATAAGCAATTTATGAAGTTTATATTTTTAGAAACTTGAATTAACTCATAAATTTTGGTTTCTGTTAAAATTCATGCAATTTCTTATTACTAATTCATGAAGGGGTGTACATATTATATTTAAGGTGAATTTTATGATTTTTGAGATTTTCTTTTTATTTTTAAAGCATTTATTTATGCAGAGGGGCAGCAGAGGTAATTTTACCAATTTAATTGCTGGATTTTCTGTTTTATTAAAAGCTGAAACTTTGAAAATTCATAGAAAATAGGAATAAAATCCAAATAATGTAAAATTTATGTCCATTTTGTGTACTTTGAAATTCTCTATCTAACTGTGATATTCATTTTTCAATTTGGTCCTTAAATGAATTTTTATTGCACAATTTACTAGCAGGTCTTTTTTTATCTTTTCAATGCTGGAATTTTCTATTTTAAATGCTGAATTTTGGAAATTCATATAAAATCGAAATAAAATCAGAAAAATATGAAACTTATGTCAATTTTGTGTGTTTTGAAGTCTCTACATGATGGTGAAATCTATTTTTCAGTTTGGTCCCTGTACCAGTCCAGATTGTGCCATTTACCAGCAGAGGTCAATTTAGCATCTTTGAGTGTTTTCTTTGTACCAATGGTACATGCTTTGTGATTTGGTGTTGGTCCACTGTTTCAGAGGGTATTAGGGACTGGTTTAAGGAGTTTACAACCGAATTTGTGAGTTATTCTTCATTTTATATGATTTTCATAGCTTTTAGGCTATTCATCTGGTGCCAACAAACAAAAGAAGCTCCAAAATCATTATTTCAATTTCAAACATTAGAAATCTGTCAAGAACTTGGTTTTGTGCAGAAAAGTCCCTGCTTTTTATAAAAATCATTTTTCAAAGCTTTTTGTATCATTTTGAGAGGTATATCATTGAGATTTCATTGGATGAAAGGTGTAAATGGCATAGAACAATATTGGATTGTTGTCTATTTACACCTTAGACCCTCTTTCTCTCACTATTTGCACAATGATTAATTCAACTTCCTTATAAAGTGTAATCTAGTACACCTTGATAATCTTTCATACAAGGAAGCTAAATATCCTTCAATTGTGCAATATAGACCTCATTTAGTAGGAATAAACAAGGGAGCTATCCAGCTCAACCTTTATTTACCCTTTCATTACTTTTATATATATATATTTTTTATTTTTTAATCCTCTTAAATAAAACAAATAAATAGTTTAGGTATGAATGGAGCTATCCAGCTCAACATACATACCCTCTTCAGTTTATTTGCTTTAAAAGGAGAATTAAAGGGTTTTAAAAGAAAAGAAAATAAAATCGAAAATTTAAAAGGGAGAGGAGACAGAGAAGGAAAAGAAAGAGGAATAATTCATATTTTGATACTTTTTATTATTGTTATTCATAAGAATCATTTAAAAGGCAAGAAAAGTGCAAATAAAGAGATTATAACATATTTTTATTATATATATATATATATTTATGCTTAAAAAAGAAGAAAATGCAAGAAAAGGGAATAAAACATTTTTATTTGATCATCAAGCCACATGCTCTTTTTGTTCATCCTAAGATGAACTAGAAATCATGTATCTCTCACATTTTGTCATTTCTGAATGTTTTGAATAAAAAGAAAATAAAAGAAGAAAGTCAAGCTCAAGACATTGAAGAAAATGGAAAGAAATTCATCAAGTAAAATCTTTATTTCGATTAAGATAACATATGTACAGATCATTGCTCATCAAGAGCTTACATCCTTTCAGGTATGAATTACCTTTCTACTTTGCTAAAAGCTTGGAGAACTTGCTCTCTAACTATGAAATTTAGTATTTCTTATGTCTAAACCTAGTAGCAGAGATTTGAGTAAGTTGTATGCTTGTTCAGTGGTGTTGAATTCTTCATTTTAGGTGCCTTATATAAGGCAGCCAAGACTTAGGGTTTAGGGTTATGCTGGGGTGTCATTTGCTATGCACACCAAGTGCTTGATCAAGGGTCTAGATGCATTTTCCCCCCTCACACTTGCTTGCATGGCATATGCTATCCAGTAGGGGTTTAACATGTCACCTAATTCTACTTGGAGTAATCTCAGCCCTTAGATCGGCTTTGGGCATCATGCCTTGGCTTATAGCCCTTGATTAACCGACCTTTGAATAGAACTTTCCATTCACGTGCTCCAGCACCCTTGGAAGGGAATTTCCTTCTTTGTCATGTTGTTTGGAGTGAGGGGCACGTGTCCCTGGGACCAGCTAGCTAATGAATAGCTGTATGGGCCAATTGGGTGTTGTACCGGCGGTTTACCACATCCTAACATGGTCTTCCTTTGTCTTTTATGCCTTGGCTATCAGGAACATGACACCTAGCATCATTTTATGCTCCTTAGTGTGTTCCAGAGCATATCAACTCTTTCCAAAAGCCAATTTTGTCATTTTCACTGTGCCGAACTGCACCATATCAATTTCGGGTGCAGGCCCGATTTAAATGCACATTCATTAAATTGAAGCCTTCAACAGCATCGTGTTGCACACAGAGAGACCCTCTTAGGTTCTCATCCCTTGGTTTTAATTATCTCGGCCAAACCGATTTGCCACATTCTCACTATTCAGGTTTGAATTAAAGAAGAAGAGAGGAAACCAAAAGAAACAGAGGGTAAGATGCCTCATTAACCCGAACTAAGTGATTACACTATTCTCTTCTTGTTAATCCGAATTTCTAGCTTAATTTCGGTTGAGTTTATGAGAGAAGGGAAGAAGGAAATACTGACGGGGTGGGCCCCAGATGTCGGTTCCTTTGTTTAAAGCTATTCATTCATTTTTTCTTTCTTTTCCCTTAGCCGCTCTCGGTGCTTGGTACGCCGTGTATCGGCTTTACATGGTTCATAGAACACCAGGAGCACCCTACACTAAGGGGTCATTTGAGTTTAGCGCCGGGTCTCAATCTTCGGGTATATGGTTGTCTAGGCTCGGTGCTTCATACACTGAGCAGCTGACCACTCGGTCTAAGGAGTTGAGTTCATATAGACCGAGTTCACCCGTCTCAGCTAAACTAGCGCAATTTGCTCTGGGCCTATGACTTGTGGGTCCCTGATGTCAGGGAATTGTTAAACAATCCCCAATTTGTACCCAGAGTGATTTTGGGGGCGGTTTTGCTGTGTACACCCCATTATTTGCACCCAGTACATTATCCAGCAGTTGTTTTGCTTGGAGGAATTTAGTTCTTTGGTGGTTTAGACCATATTGCATACCAAAATTCATGGTTTTATATGTAGAATATTACCAGAAATTATAATATGCTTTTATCCAATTTTATTTGAAGGGTCTATGTGTAACTTTGGCATTTTAATTGCTCCAAAATTGCTATCTATCAAGTTAAACTTAAATAGCAACTTTTTAGGGTCAAACACATGTAAATTTTGATTCTTTTTGTTATTCCTCTTATGTTTTTCTTTTTCATCGGTTTATGTTGTTGTCTGGGAATTAGTCCTTGATATGGAGGCTTATTAATTTTTAGGTTCTTTGTTCTATGATCTTTTTGTACTACACAGAGGTTTAATATGAAATATTGATGTTTTTTCTTCTTTTTTTCTTTTTTTTGTTAGGCTTGCATTAGCCTGTTTAATTCCTACTTTTTTTTTTTAAATGTGTTGTCATTATTCTGCTGATATTTAATTAACATTAACATAATTTGTGAGGAAACACTAGATGAGATCATTAACATTAGGTGTTACTATGTGTTCCTT
The DNA here is from genome assembly GCA_025461045.1 of Carex parvula. Classification (NCBI taxonomy): domain Eukaryota; kingdom Viridiplantae; phylum Streptophyta; class Magnoliopsida; order Poales; family Cyperaceae; genus Carex; species Carex parvula. The sequence continues at coordinate 586,337 of JAJGRW010000111.1, read as the reverse complement.
CAGAAAAACAAGAGAATACTCCAATATATAAATATGCACCATTAATATGCAATTCACACATTACAATATTCTTATTTAATTGAGTGCATATCAAACGTCTTTCAATTGAAATACTTAGACACCCCCCCCCCCCCCCCCCTAATTTGTTAATAGAAAGAAATAACATTCGTTATTACAACATATATACTACAACACCATAAATTACCACAACAGCTATCCAAATTTTACTGATAAGACATATTTAGTGGAGCCCTTCTTCTTCTCTTTTGATCCTTTTTTTCTCCGTCTCTATGACCTAAGCACCTTTGTTCTTGCTGAGTTCAACTCCTTGGTAACATCTTTGATAGAAATGCGATCTTTTGGTGACTCTTTGGAACACATTAGCCCGCATTGAATCACTGCAACCAAACAACTATAGACATTTTCAGGTGCATACAGATTGTGTTCTCCATCAGTTTCAGAGAATAATTTGGGGTCGACTATGTCCATCACTTGATCGGGAAAAGCCATCTCAACTTGCTTCTGAAGGCTCATACCATCTCTGATTCTCTCGTCGGTTGGACTTACTCCAGTGAACAACTCAAGCAGAAGAACACCGTAGCTATAGACATCTCCTTCTACCGATGGCCGACCACCCATCCCATACTCTAGACAAAGAAAAGTTAATAGTTACAGCCCTAAATTTAGTACAGAAATATAGTGAACTGTCACTCTACCTATTAACATCTGTATAATTCACCTAGTTGTTCAAACTTGAGCTCACATGATCGTGCATATATTTGTGTAATTTTTACAAATTATATAGCCCAAAACGGTAAATTAAAGAAGTATACATAGATAACAAAATTAAGTCTCAATCATGTCAGTATAAATGAGGCAACATATATTTTCTTTGAACCTTAACAAAGTCTATGAATAGTTTTGTTGCAGGAACATACTAAAAAAACTACTACTCAAATAATAAGCTCTGCCAAATATACCTGGAGGAATGTAGCCAATAGAACCTTTGATTCCACCTGTGCTCGACATTGATTGAGACGGCATGGTATCAGGTTGAACCAAAAACGTCGCTAATCCAAAATCACTCACATGTGCAGTCATGTCATCATCCAAAAGTACATTACTAGGTTTGAGATCACAATGCACGATTGGTGCAGGTAAATGGTAATGGAGATAATCTAGCGCTGCCGCCACATCAAATGCAATGTTCAACCTCTGGATGAAGCTGAGGCTTCTAAATGGCCGATCCCTACATGCATTTGGATGCAACCATGTTTCCAAGCTACCATTTGGCATAAACTCAAAAACCAAAGCCTTGAAATCATTACCTTGGTGATCTATGCTAGAGCACGAACTCAACACTTTTGTAAGGTTCCGGTGTCTCACATTTTTTAATGCCTCACATTCAGAGAAGAAACTTCTACAAGCACTGTGTTTCTCAAGGTTTAGCACCTTCACCGCAACGGTTGTCACATTCTCGAAGCTCATAACGGCTTTGTAAACTTCTCCAAATGAACCTCTTCCAATTAGATTATTCGGGGAGAAATTTTCAGTAGCTCTTAGAAGGTCATTGTATGAAACAGGCTCTAACCCACATTTCAAAGCTTTATCAGATTGTGGTTTGTTTTGAGGGTTGTTTCTAGTATAATAAATCACAAACAAGCAAATGATTGCGGTTATGCAAATAAAAGAACCAACAACAGAACTTATGAGCACCATGTTTCTTCGAAAGTGATTTCTCTGTGTGGAAGGTTGTGAAATGCAGTGTGACAAATGCATTTGAGGTATTCCACCACAAAGCTTTGGATTTCCTCTTACATCTAGACCACTGGCATTCTTGAAAATGCCTCCTTTTGGTAATTCCCCCTCGAAATTATTGAAAGAAATATTTAAAGATTGCAAGTTCATTGTACACAGGAATTCAGGGACTTGACCAGAGAGCGAGTTGTTAGAGACACCAAGGGTTTGCAGCCCTTTTAGATTGCTCAATCTGGTTGGAATTGTTCCTTGGAACATATTGCTATCAAGATAAAGGGCTTGAAGTACCTGGCATCCATCAATTGTGCTTGGAATCTCTCCACTCAACTTGTTATTCGAGAGACGAATTGATTGTAGGTTTTCCAAGTTACCAATTTCTGGTGGACAAGATGCCAGTTAGATAATTGTGTGACAAGTCCAAACTAACGGAAAGAGAAGGAAGACCCATGATTTCTTTGGGAATTTCACCTACCAACTTATTATTTGAAATAGTCAAGAGTTCTAAGTAATTTCAGGTTACTTAACTCTGGTGGCATACTCCCTTCTAATGCATTATTATCTAGAAAGAGTTCGGTCAGTTTGGTTAGGTTCCCAAAAGTTGATGGGATTTGACCTGAAATCATGTTACTGCTCAGATTTAATAGTCCCAATTTGAAAAGATTACCAATTTCTAATGGAATGGTGCCATTGAGAAACATTCCACCTAGGTCAAGGATGATTAGGTTATTGAGTTTTCGGAGCTCTACTGGTATGCTTCCTGAAATTGGGTTATTGTCCAGTGAGAGTATAAGAAGACTAGTAGAAAGATTTGTTATAGAACTAGGTAAAACTCCTTGTAGTTGGTTGTTGTCAAGTTCTAACCATTGTAAGAAAGTACAATTGGTCAAAGCATCCATGAAACACCAGTCACGTGGTCTCTTGGCTTCTAGTTGATTATCTGTCAAAACGACTGCCTGAAGATCTTGTAAGGCACCAAAGCCAGATGGTATCACGCCACTCAAGGAATTATGACCTAATTCAACATAAATAAGAGCAGAACAATTGGATATGGATGGTGGGATTTGTCCTTTGAGTTGATTGTCATATAGGAGTAGATATTGCAAGTTTGGTAAAGCATTGCACATATCGAAAGGGAGAGTTCCATCAAGTTGGTTACTACCAAGTCCCAAATAATACAGCGCTGATAGGTTGTAAAGGGAGTGTGGTATTTTGCCCGAAATGTTATTATGATAAACGTCAAAAAACTGGAGGTTTTGAAGCTTCCCGAGTTCATCAGGAATGAACCCACTTAACATATTTTCTGAAAGATCAAATGCTATTGAACTTTGAAGATTACCCAAGGAATGTGGGATGGAGCCATATAATTTATTTTTGTTAAGAGTAAGTTCTTGTAAGTTAGTAAGGTTGCCCAAGCCAGACGGGATGCGACCACTAATGCTATTTTGGTGAAGATAGAGAAGTGATAGTTTGGTAAGGTTACCTATGGTATGTGGGATGGAACCAGTGAACTTATTATTGTAAAGATAAAGACTTGATAGGTTAGTAAGTTTGCCTAAACTATCTGGAATATCGCCATCAAAATGATTTTGGTCAAGATAAAGACCTACTAGGCTACTAAGGTTACCCAAGGTGGAAGGAATTGATCCTGTGAGATTATTGACATATAGTGATAAGATTTGGAGCTGTGGAAGGAGGCCAAATTCCAATGGTATGCCTCCTGTGAGGAAGTTATTCCCCAGATGAATTTCTTTCAATTCTTTGCATTGTGCTAAGTTAGATGGGATGGTTCCATGGAGATTATTATACCACAAATCCATGACTTCTAGACGTGAACAATTATTTAGAGTAGATGGAATGCTACCATCGAGAGAATTCCTACTCAAGTTGAGAAAACGTAGCCTACCCAAATATCCGATCTCTATCGGGATACTTCCTCTCAGCTGGTTATTATAGAGACTCATCCTTTGGAGGAACGTGAGGTTTGCTAGGGATGGAGATATATAACCTGACAATTGTTTGGAGTCGAGAACGAGAGCAGTCACTCTATCAGGATGGTGCCGGCCACACATGATCCCTTGCCATTGACAGTGGTGCAGTGACTCGTTCCATGAGGAGAGGACTCCAAATGGGTCATCTTGTATTTGGGACTTGAAGGAGAGAAGTGCTGATCGATCAGTTTTACTAGTGGGTACTATGGCAGCGAGAGAAAAGGAGGATAAGGTTAAGAGACATAAGAGGAGGTGAATAGTGAGCAGGGTTTCCATGATTTATGTTATGAGTGTCATGGGTTACTCTCTCACAGAGTGCTCTTCTTATAATGAAAGGGAGATGTATGGTTTGAAAGAAGTTGACCTCAAAATGTTTCCTCTTGAGTCGTTGCATTAAATATATAGCACGGAAGTTGTTGTTGTAGTGCTGCACCTACTACAATAGTGATCCATATGGGCTTTGTTTAATTTCATTGCTAACTTTAAAAGCACTTGACATGTGCGGGAACAAGATGGATTTTATTGAGATTCTTGATTAAAATTAAAAAGGAAGAATGATTACAGAACTATATTTGGTGTTGACCTGCGAATGACTTGCAAATTTTCCAGATATCAGGTTCCACAATAATAATTCAATATTTGGTCAAGAAGGTCAAGATCGCTGAGATTTTTTTTAATTTCCAACATTAAATAAAAATTAATAGAAATGCTCACGATTTTTTGGAAATTACAAAAATGCCCAGACCGTCGAGATTCTCGGCGGTTAGCACATAATATTTTTTTTCTTTGATTTGACATTTGAAACAGTGTTTATGTGGCTGAAATTGTCGGATTTGTGTTTTTTTTATTTAATTAGAAAATTTAATGATTTTTTTTTCTATTAAAATATAGAAATATTTTTATATTTCTTTGAAAATATATAGATGAATTACTATAATATTGAATTTACTAGAAAGACTACGACAAATAACTCAAATTAACATTTTTCAATCGGAATTTTTTGCAGCTATAAGAAAAATTTTAATATTTCTTTGTGTTACTAGCAAAATATTAAAATGGTATGAATGTAAGTTATTGATCCCGGTTCAAAAATCATTTCTTGATAAATAAAGAAATTATCTTGTATGTGTGGTCTTGTTTCCATGTCGGACGAAGACTTGAGTAGACCGCATCTCTTATGTTTTTATTCCAATGCCAGTTTTCTAAATTCTGTAATTTGTTGTGAAATGGAGGTCTAATTTTCATATTAAGTAAAGAGATTAAAACAAACATTTGGAGATAATTTTTATTTTACTTTTGAGTTGGTTGGTCAAATATTATCAGAAATGTAACAATTATTCTATTTTTTATGCTCAATACTCATTGTTCACTTTCATACTTTTTGGTTGTATCGTATTTTAATTAATCAATTAATATAAGATTAGGAGCTTAATCCGGTCTTATTTTCACAAAATAAGATTGCCAATTTGTCTTCTTCTTTTTTATTTGATTTTCTTGGTTTTAGTAATGTGTTTAATAGCTTGTGTTTCCACTTTGATTATCACTAACACACACTACTACAAAAATGGAATCTTCTAACGCCCATTTTCTTTCGGTTTAAACTAACTTTGGTCTGAAGCCGATAGACCAACGCAGTGGTGGCAAGTTTGTAAATAAGTTGTCATTTTCTTATATCGGTTTCACTTTCCTTACCGATAGTAAATAGTCCCAAATTTCTGATATCGGTCAGTAACTGCATACCGTAGAAGATATTTGACTTATTTTGGGGAACGTATGTTCTAACCGATATAACTATTTCATGATCCTCTGATATCGGATCGTACATTAGTACCGATATAAGGAAGTCGAACTTGTTCTGTTGGTTGTGTTTTGAACCGTTAAAATATAGAGACATTAATTTCGCGCCTCTTCCCTGGAGCCTGGAGGTCTTCTTCCTCTTTATTTCTCTTCTCTCTCTTTTACGGTTTAGTAGCTGTTCTGTTTCTCTTTTTACTATTGCACCTTCCATTACGCAATGATGTGTGACTACATAAGCAATTTGTCCGATCCATTACTAATCTTAATTTTAGGGCTGCTCGTGACATAGGAGACGGACGGAGTGGAGGGGATAAATGATGAGTTCGCTGTACAAAAGTTGTGAGAAGATTAAATCATTGGAAAAAAAATTGCACATTATATAAACCTGTTGAAATCTTCTTCAACAAAATTTATTGAAATCTCCTCATTATAAAATTTGTATATTATGTAAATCTTCCTGAGGAAGATTTCTTGAAAGCATCTTATATTAATTTTGTACATCATATAAATCTTCTTCTGCAAGATTAAATTATAAAAAAAAAAATGCACTTCATATAAAATTATATGAACCATATTAAATAAATGTACATAAATTGATAACTTATTTTAGAAATTACTTCTATTAGAAGTATTGTTTATTTAAATGGAATTGAAATAGAAGATATCAAAGTTACCTCGAATCTTCAACTAGTAGAGCTCTTGTGCTGATAACGTGTTATAAAATAAAAACAAAGAATAATAAACAAGATAGAGAACACATAAAAGATGGCAATTTTTTTATTCATATATTTCTCATGTGTGTAATACAAAATTACAAAGCCTCTATTTATATGCCACAAATTGTAAGTGAAAAGTCATCTAAAATAATAAATAAAGACATGAATTCTAATAATAATGGGGTATGAATTACAATAGTAGTGAGATAGTAGAAAATGAATGAGGATTACTATTGAGAGTTACAAAATGAATGGACCATCACATTTATTTATCATAGTATTGTGTTTTCTTGGTATTTTCTTGGTATTAATTAGTATTGTGTTTTTTGTGTTTTTCCACTTTGATTACTAACACATGTGAATGTGATAAAGGAAGAATGACTAGAGACCTGTATTTGGTGTTGACCTGCAAATGACTTGCCAATTTCTAGACTAGCAGGGTCCACAATAATAATTCGAGAATTTGTTGAGGACATGTGTGCTCTTGTTTTCCTGTCGGACGAAGACTTGAGTAGACCTCATCTCGTATGTTTTTATTCCAATCCCAGCTTTCTAAATTCTGTAATTTGCTATGAAATGGAGCTCTAATTTTCATATTATGTAAAGAGACTAAATCGAATATTTAGAGATAACTTTTATTTTATTTTTGAGTTGGTCGGTCAAATATTATCATAAATGTAACATTTATTCTATTTTCTTATGCTCAATACTCATTGTTCACTTTCATACAATTTGATTGTATCGTATTTATAATTTATCAATAAAATATAGAATAATTATTTAAGTACCCTCACTCCAGTATCCCAAAATCCCACACCCATTTAGAGAAATTATGTACTATGTTTCCCACTAATTATATGATCCCACTAATTATTATTCTAAAAAGATATTATATGATCCCACTAATTATATGGTCCCACTAATTATTAGTCTAAAATGTCTGCAGCCCTCTTCCTCTATTGTCCCTACTAATTATATGGTCCCACTAATTATTATTCTAAAATGTCTGCAGCCCTCTTCCTCTATTGTCCCTACTAATTATATGGTCCCCCCTTTTTCATTCTCCGTACTCGTCCTCACGTCAATCTTCATAGATATAAATACTTGGAAGATAAAGATAAGATATTAACACTTGAAAAAGAAGATATTACTATTTTGATACGTAACCTTATGATCATCACTTTTTCAGTCCCTCAATCGTCCCTGCGTCAACGTTCCTCCAATGAAGTCGTGGGGACCCCATATCACTGCATCAACATTCCCCAACCATCCTCGTGTCAACCTTCCTCTAACAAAAATAATTGACCACATAGGTATAAATATTTCAGTGCATAAGTATAAATACTTGCGGTACTTGATATTAATACTTTCAGACGTCTTCTAGTATCATATGTAAAAAGTACTTGCAAGTATAGGTATAAATACTTGCACGACGAGGTATAAATACTTGTGTGACGATGAGCCTGAAAGTATGTAATCATAAATCTCATTAGAAAGAGAAAATTGCGTAGATGACGTTTGTGTTTAGATTCAAGAAATTTCTCATAGATTGTCAGAAATATGGACGAGATTGAACGGAGATAAAAAAACCCACCTCTAAAAACGTGTATGGTCCCCCATGTAGTTTGAGTGGTCCCCCACAGGTATTGATGGTGCGAGTATGTTTGGGAGATTTGGTTGGAGAGAATTATTTACGTAAAAATTGTTCACCTCATAGGTATAAATACCGTGCATAGGTATAAATACTTTCTTGCATAGGTATTAATATATTAGAAAAAAATTAAGTACTGGAGTTTTTGCTGTTCTCCAGATAGTTATTGTAGTTATATAGTGCAGGTATTGTTATCAGCTCCCTAAAATATAAAATTAGGAGCTTGGTCACAAAAAAAGATTGCCAATTTGTCATCTGTTTATCTAGTTATTTTATTTGATTTTCTTTGTTTTAGTAATGTGTTTAATTGCTTGCTTTTTCACTTTTATTACTAACACAAATGAATGATAAATTATTCTCTCTTGATTACTTTTAAAAGCAAGAATGATTACAGAACTAAAGATCCCTACAAAGGACACAATATTCGTATGGTTGCTGCTGCAATGACTACTTTAAGTACATTAATTGCGTTAATTAGATACATTTAGTGCTCTGGAAATACTTTTCTTTTATTAATACAAATATTGTTAGTGGAACCTTGCCAACTAACTTTAAAAAATCATAAAAAATATAGCATGATTAAAAAATATATAGCATGCTTTTCCACTTGTGAATGTAATAAACAACCGATCGAGCCCAAGCTGTCATTCCATCTTGTAGCAGCAAAATATTTTATATTGTACCCATGAAGACCGAGCTGGAGATGACTGACTATGAAAGTTGGGACCCGAATTGTGAATCATTTTGCACTAAGACAGAAAAGAAATAATGCCATGCTCTAACCTTCTATTAATGTGCATGGTGCTGGCACCTGGAAGACAAAACCTAATGCATATTTGGCCAACAAAAAATTCTTGCTTATTTCTTGCCATCAGCACACAATCATCTTTAAACATCAAAATTTATTGGGTAATGAATAAAAATGAATGCGAATTAGCTCACACACACACACACACCCCATTACGTGAGAAGCCAACAAACTTTTTTAATTCATATGCTTACCAATAATTTGCTATTTTATTAATCCATCTCATTTTTCTAATAAGCTAATTATAAATGAATGATAAATTATTCGCTCTTGATTACTTTTAAAAGCAAGAATGATTACAGAACTAAATATCCCTACAAAGGATACAATTAATATTCGTATGGTTGCTGCTACAATGATTACTTTTAAAAAAAATACTTTTAGTGCTCTGGAAATACTTTTCTTTTATTAATACAAACATTGTTAGTGACACCTTGCCAACTAACTTTAAAAATCTTAAAAAATATAGCATGATTACAGAACTTTATTTTGGTATTGACCTGCAAATGACTGGGAAATTTCCAGGATAGCATGGTCCACAATAATAAATCCAGTCTAGATCGCAATACCGAAGAATTCAAAATGAGAGTAGACCGTGTCGCTTATATATGTTTTTAATCCGATTCAAGCTTTCTCAATTATGTAATTTGCTACGAAATGGAGCTGCAATTTTAAGGCAACAGTTTCATCTAATTTTCATATTATGAAGAGAGATGTAATTTAATTTTAAAGACAATTTTTATTCTATTGTTGAGATGGTTGGTGAAGTACTATTATGATAGCTGTAACTTTTATTCCATTTTTTATGCTCAAAATTCATTGAAAAATTCACGCTTTTTTGGCTCATTTGATTGTATTTTATGTCTAATTTATCAATAAAACATAGTATTAGAAGCCTGACCCCTTTCTATATTATTACAAAAGAAAAAGTATTGCCAAGTTGTCATCTTCTTATCCAGTTATTTGATTTTAAGGAATGTAAATGAAAAAACAAAGGGAAACACTTTTAAGATTTTCTTGGTATTAGTACTGTGTTTTTGTGTGCTTTTCCACTTTGATTACAAACAATTGTGAATGTAATAAAGGAAGAATGAACAACCGAGCCCAAGCTCTGGAAATACTTTAGTGCATTAATTAGATACAGATACTTTTCTTTTATTAATACAAATATTGTTAGTGGAACCTTGCCAACTAACTTTAAAAAATCTTAAAATATATAGCATGATTAAAAAATATATAGCATGCTTTTCCACTTGTGAATGTAATAAACAACCGAGCCCAAGCTGCCATTCCATCTTGTAGCAGCAAAATATTTTTTATATATTGTACCCGTGAAGACCGGGCTAGAGATGACTGACTATGAAAGTTGGGACATGGGACCCGAATTGTGAGTCAGAACACACCATTAATTGGAGTCTTTTGAACGCACTAAGAAAATTCCTAGAACCAACCACCAAAACCAATATCAGTACGACACACTATATAATTAGATTTATCTTACTTTAATAAGATTTAGCTTTATCTTACTAGTCTGATTGGCATCAGATCAAATTCAGTCGGATGTCCAGTCAGATTCGTTTGATCAGTGTCAAGATTTATGCGCACTTGATCCACATGAATTAAAGTTGTTTGTGTGAATCTTGATGCGGATCAGATAGCTCCGACCGGCTACCAGACCGAATTTGATCCCGATGCCCATCGGAACGTCCTGGATACCATGGAAAGAACCTCATCATTTCTATACTAGGAAAAAAAATGGAAAATTTAGTCATTTTTGTTTTAAAAAATAGAAAACAAATGTCCTCTCCTCCAAATTGTTAGCCGATATAGTTGCTCTTATAATTAAAAGTAAATAAAACTTGTGAAAAAAATGTGTTTGTTTAATCGTCATTGTATTTGTTTTACACCACTGCTCCAAAACAATCTTAGAACAATAACTCGCTTGCTAAAACCCAATTTGCCAAACATCATATGTTGTATCTTTTATTCAAAATAATTTAAGTTTGGTAAATCTTCATTGGCTTTGATATTTAGGTTTTGAAGCTTCCCGAGTTCATCAGGGATGAATCCACTTAACATATTTTTGGAAAGATCAAATGTTGTTAAACTTTGAAGATTACCCAAGGTATGTGGGATGGAACCATAGAATTTATTGTCATAAAGAGGAAGTTCCAGTAAGTTAGTAAGGTTGCCAAATCAAGGCGGGATATGACATAAGGTAGATAGTTTGGTAAGGTTACCTAAGGTAGGTGGGATATTTTGGTGAAGATAGAGAAGTGATAGCTTGGTAAGGTTACCTAAGGTAGGTGGGATGGAACCCGTGAAGTTATTATTGTTAAGATAAAGATAAAGATCGCCATCAAAATGATTTTGGTCAAGATAAAGATCTATTAGGCTACTAAGATTACCCAAGTTGTATTTTTGATTGCTACAAGAAGAGCTCACCACCAGAACCAACACAATGGAGATTATGACAACCTTCATTCTGCATGTGAAGCAGTAACTTCTGGAATAAATTAATTGTTGGTACAAACACATGAAAAGAAGAATAAGGATTTATACACCTTAATTAGAAGTACTTCCGAAGGATCCAAGAGCTCGTCTTATTCTATTTCCCTGATGTCAGAAATGTGAACTACGCATCCTATTTATAATTAATTCGACAAATTGCACTAGCTAGCTATGATATGAAGCATTTAAGAGATCAATTGCGTGCTCAATTGGTTTTAATTGCTACATGAATCAGGATAATGAGAAGATCAAAAATTCTTACCTATTTGTAGCTAGGTTCAAATTAATGGTGGTACACTTGTAACATTGATTGATATCCACTTATGAATCCACTTGTGGATCCACTTGCATGTGAATCTGAAATTATCTTAAATTTAGTACACAAATTTCATTTACTCGGCAATTTCGCAATTTAGAAATAGTAAGGATAACCATTTTTACATGGTATTGCGCTATCTAACATCGTTACAAAAGTCATTTTTAAGAAAATTGAAAGAGTAAAGCTACCTCGTGATCGATGTGCTCACCAACTTCAAAAATCTATCAGATTGACTTCAAACGACGAATGCAAATAATTGAAAATGATATACTTCACGAGTGAGGTGTGTACATGTAAAATTTTGAAATTTTCGGATTCATTTAGTATAAAATCAAGCTGTCAAAACAATAAAGTTTTATAAGTTATTTTAATCCATTCATTTTTCATCATTATTTTGTTAGTCCTTTAGTCCTTATGCGTTTGGCATTGGCCCTCACCCTCACCCTCAGCATGGCAGCTTAGCGAACACCACTGATCCCTTCGTTGTCTGTTGTTCGGACATATATATATATATATATATATATATATATAGAGAGAGAGAGAGAGAGAGAGAGAGTCCAGCTAATGTTATAACGTTATAATTTCAGACTAAGTTATAACGAGTCAGTTTTTGCGATTTCAAAGTCCAAACAATTGATCCGAACCACTCAACATGATCTCCATATTAAAATGGGCTTGTATTCAAATTTTATATTTTTTGAAACTTTTTTGCTATTTCTTTTAGATAGGTACAAAATCACAGTGAATAAGACTTATCTAAAAAATAGTAAAAAAATTCAAAAAAATATAAAATTTGATCTCCAAGCCCATTCTAATATGGAGATCATGTTGAGTGGTTCGAATCGACTGTTTGGACATTGAAATCGCAAAAATTGACTTGTTATAACTTAGGTTGAAATTATAATGTTATGGCATTAGCCGTACTCTATATATATATAGAGAGAGAGAGAGGTGAGTATTTTTTCTCAAGTGAAAATTTTGAAAGGAAGAATTTGAATCTCAGAAAAAAAAAAACCATTCTAGTGTTGGATATGAAAAGAGTTCAATGCAGATATCTACTGACTTCGAAAAGGAAGGAAGAAGATCCAATGCCTGGCTCGAAAATATTTCAACAAAATCTAGTTTCCTTACATCTTTTTATAGGAATTGTCACATCGCTTTAAAATTTACGGAACCATCCTACTCAAAATGTTGTTCAAGTGGTAAGCTAATAATTCCAGGAGTGTGTGCATGCAGTTTTGAAGGTTTATAAAGTTTGAACATATATATTTCTTTCCCACTATTGTACGCCTTCCCACTTGTTGCAATATAATACAAGAAGAGTGTATATGGAGAGTGTGTTCTATCATTTCCTACTTATTATAAGCATAGAGATTGTACGGTCTGGATTTGAACCTCTGTAATCATCGGAAAATATTAATTGTGATGCGAGTCATTTACACAAAGAGATCAACTGATATTTTTTTTTTTGCTTTTCAATGTGCCACAGACGATCGATCGAGTCATTCTCTAATATATGGTACTAGAGTAGGCTTATTTAAGAGCATCGTCACATTGCACTTGACTACAGTTAAGGTGCATGGTCACTTCACTCCACTTAATTATTTAGATATATTTTAATTATTTAATCGCCGGTTCAATGAAATCTAACGGTCTTGATTAAGTGTGATTGATCACATGATCATGATCATGTTTCGTGTTGTGCCGTGCTGACCTGCGAATTTGCATATTGTGTTGTACTCTGCCATTTTTTTTTTTTATTAAAAAGACCGAGACCCAATTTCATTAAAAACGAAAAGTTTACGAAGTACTCTGTCATTTCTATTGAAGAGATATAGAATATGACACGCAAATTATGATACGTAACCGGCACGCTTGTTGCACCATATAGTGACAGAGATCATTAGAACATGACTTTTTATATCCTTCTTTTGAGCTCTGAAAAAATTCTAAGAAAAACCCAGCAGTAATCTCTTTTTACATAAACTATCAAGTCTATTATGCAATGTGACTTCCGTACTGACTTTGCACAATTGGTTGCACCGCTCTTTTTACATAAACAGGAAGCTGGTTCCAGTCAGTGTGGACTGGCATTCGCATAGAGAGGTAATACAATTAATTGCAAGGGGGATCTTCCGACAGATGAAGGATTTCAAGTGTGTACACACCTAGTCATTTACTCTGTAGTGTAGTTAGGAATTTCATGGAGTAGGCAAAATAAAAACTATTATTAAATTATTATTAATTTTTTATTAATTTTTTAATTGTCAACACACCCTTTCTTCAAAATGAAGATATTTTTATTTCTAAATAATTCGGTAAAAAATCATGTTAAAATAACTTTCATACTAACTAGCATGAAATTTTTTTTTTTTTGAGAACCTGGCAGTAGCTGCCATGTGAATTGCATTAAATAGACGGAGTTTACAGCTGCTCAATACAAGTGATATACATCCCATCTGTAGCAGATTCCCCCCTTATTCTTTGAACCGCGCTACTGGCGCTACAGTGGCATGCATCCCATATTAATTAGTACGCTAGTACAACACTACACTGATCTCTGAATATAATAGCGTTTCTATTTTTCCAAATTAGCGAAGTGGTGCAGATAAACCTGGAGGCCCATTCTTTTTTCTGCATTTTACCCTGTATTTGTACCAGTACCATATTCCAGGAGCTGATCCAGATATCCTGTACTGTTCCTGCTATACTCAGCGGTGATTGTAATATGTGGCCTATGTGAAACCAAACTTCCACCGCGAATGGGCACAGAAAAGGCCATTTGATCTTTCCTCCTTCACCTAGTGACTGGTAAGCCAATCTAGAGGTGTAGGTGCCTTGACAGTTCCACCTCCAGTTTATGACATCAGTTGGTATAGTCCGATGGATCTAAAGAATGTCCTCCAATGGAGGCCTCCCTCAGTGAAATCATTGGTGGCCGAATATGGTAGTTTAGGCAATCCTTCCCATGCATCGAACCAATAGGATATTGATCGGCCATCTCCTATTTGCCAGGCAGTACTCCATAAGAAAATGAACTTGATCCTTTGCAATTGGCCCCAAAAGAAAGAGCCCTCCTTTAGCATCAAAGTTAATTTGTATTAAAATAGAAAGAAATTGAAAGAAGTTAATTTGTATAAACAATAATGTTAAGACAAACATATATTTCTAAAGTTTATTACATTTACAAGTTAACCATACATAATATATATGATATATTTTTAATTTCAATGTAAATGTATGAAAACATTAAATCATCATTGAAAAAAATAACAGTTAAAATTTTCACTATAATCTGTGATTTACACATTTTTTGTGATTTCTTAAAAAGTAATTTGACTCACTACATGTTAAAAACGGGTCATGATATTGACACATAAATTTTTTTATTAACACAACAAATTCAAATTTTTTTACTTGTGTGGACAAATATGTCCTTACTTCAATTCTCTCTAGATACCATATCTATTTTAGGATGAACTTTCTTTATATTAATGATCACTAATTATTTATTTTATTTTCATAACTAAATGTCTAGTACTTCAGTAAATTCTTTAAGGGAATGTTTCATTTTTCAAATTTGAGAAGTATAACAACAAAAATTTAAGCAATCATTTCTTGTAGTAAAAAAGAATAGATAAAAACAAGTTTTCTTTTTAGGGACTTTAGTGGACTTAGTCGAATTTGTAACATTAAATATATACTTCATTTCTCACATCACATGTCGTTTTATTTTTCTCACTTTTATTGATTATGTACAAATTTTCCATTGTTGAATTTAGAAAAAAATATACTAAGAATAAATTTATGAAATAATTATGATGATAAAAAAATATTTATCAAGACGCTGTGTACCTCTTGTCAAATCAAAAAATTGTAAAAACGTTAGGTATTGATTTTACTCGTGCTCTTCTCCCTCGCTGTGCACCTCTTGTTTGGATCTTCATCTTTATAAAAGAAAAATCTATTAATTTTAATTAATATTAGCATTACTAAAAAATCTCTTTTTTTTTTTAGGAAAAGAAGGAATCAAAATTTCCATAAAACCCTGTTATGTTGGGTTTCTGATTTATTGTTCACATTTTCAGGGCCTTTTAATATTTGAAGAGATTAATTCAAAGTATTTTAAAATAAACAAATAACACAGTATCACACTATACATGCATAGCACCGTAGTTCAACGACCTCTATAAAATAATAAATTATATATCCCTACTCTATGTTCTCATTTTTTTTGGATAAAATAGTGCATATTGGTAGGATGACAATCTACTATTTTTGGAAAAAAATAAATAAAGATGAATTGACGGTTCATCATTACTTTTGACTGAACTGCGACGTCTCTTACAAATTTTGACTGAACTGTTCCATCTACCTATGAAGACTAATAATTTCATGATATTACATACAAAATTAAATTACTCGAGATAAATTTTTTACATGATTTAATTTTTTAGGTTTAAGGTTAAGTTTAAGTCTGGATCGGATCGAGTTTTAAATCAATTAACTTCAAATTGACATAACTTTAGTTGTCTGTAGTTAATTTGAATTGTATTTTTGTCAATGTAACTTTTTTTCAAAATCAATTTTTCCAATTATAATCAAGTTAAGTTTTTACGTGATTTACATGTTGTGTGATTAAAATCACAAGAAATAGTCATTGTATGTAAATAGTTGTACTATGTTAGTCACAGTGACCACGCATAATGTCATTGGTTGAATTTAACTATTTTTTAGTAATTTAAATTTAGCAAAAAATATCAACAAATAGTAAAGAAAATATAGAAAAGAATCTAGTAACACGTAACGTCATTGGTTGAGTTGAACTAGTCTTCATGCGTAAACCATCAAAACAATATCATCAATCTCTCTGTCTATACTCTTTCTCGGTTACAAAAAACATCAAAATCTTTTAATATTAGTGCGGATTTAAATCGGAGGGTACAGATCTTAACTCAAAATTTTAAGTTAACTAAGAGTACGTTTGGATGCAACTCCAAGAATAACAAGAATAGCGCTAACTTGAGGTTAGCGCTATTCCATTGTTTAGATAATTAGTAAGAACAACACTAACCTTTGGAATAACTCTATTCTTAGAGTGATCCAAATGTAAAATAGTGGAGAAGAATAATCACTAATTCAAAAACCGTGCTACCCCGTGCTATTCTTGACGATCCAAAGTTCCAAATGCAGGAACCAGAATTCAGCAGATGATCACAATATTTAAGCATAAAAATGACGCAAAATTGTACGATCTGGATTCGAACCTCGGTAATCATGGAATAATATTAATTGTGAAGCGAGTCATTTACACAAAGAGATCAACTGATATATTTTTCTTGCTATTCAAATGTGGCACAGACGATCGACTATCATTTGCTTTTCTATGACTACTATGAGCATCGTCACATTGCACTACAGTCAAGGTGGTCACTTGAAAAGAAATTGCAAAAGGCACATGACCATGACCTGTCAACATGAAAATTATGTCCAGGAGGCAATGACTATTTATTGTCCCACCAATAAAGAAATTGCTAATTCAATCCAACGCTTGTTCACAGGTTGATACAATCTTGGAATCCTAATTACAAATTAATAAAACGCTAGATAGAACCTGTTTTGGTAGATTTGTGCTGGGACCATAAGCCTCCTTTACTATTCATGAATCCTTCAAATTTGATATATATATCTAGAGTACTCCAATTGTGAAGCCTTCAATAATTTGGGTAATATTTATAAATCATAGAAAATATTTCGCAGCATATTTGCAAATAGCATCACATGTAATTTGTTGGGAACCATTTAAACCACCCATAGTCATTATGAACTTGTTGACAATTAAAGCCCTTCACCATTCTTTAGAAAAAAAAAAACAACATAATTTATCTTTAAAAGTGTTTCAATAAATAAAAGACTCCATTACATTTTTATAGAGAGAAATAATGTTTCAAGTGATATAAATCAATCTATTACTGTTCTAAATGGCAAAATAGATCATTAGAAAATAATAACAGTGAATCCTATAACTAAGTATATATGCTTCTAATTTCGTATAGTGAACCAAATTATTACTCGATACAAATTTGCACTTTTTCCAATTATGATCTGGTTTTTATTAGAACTCAAGACCTTATACAAGTGGACCCATTAATTTGAAAAACAAATTGAACTAAACACAATCCAATTAATCCAACTATGAACGACTCAAAATTAAATCAATCTGAACTCGAATGATTTGACTGACTCAAACCTAAAAATTTGAACCATTAAATTGTTATGCTCTTATCTCTATGTTAAAAAATTATCTCTTATTAATTTGATCTTACACATAATATCATGAAATTATTAGTCTTCGGTTTGGAACGGATGGTTTATGTAAAATTTGAATAGACAAAGAGTTTATGTAAAATTTTGAGGTTGAATATGGACCATCCAATCATAATTTGAACCAATTCAGTCTGAAGTAGAATTCACATGGAGTCAGGACTATTTACTATTCGTGCAGATTCTGATCGGATAGATCCGAATTGAAACTTAAATTTTGAGTTAGAGATCCAAATTCAAACTTCCTTTATTTGTCTTCAATTACAAATATTTTGGTTTCATTTTCGCAGTCATTGTCTATAAGTTATCGGTAATGATATTTTACAGCCTCACACCATTATTTATTTGTATCTCATTGTGGGACTGATCAATGGTCCGCTCAGATAATCAAACAGAGACTTAATTATAAAATAAATGAAAGAGTAAAATAATAGGCTCTGATGATTAATGCAGGGCCCAACATAAATGCTTTCGTATTGATTTAAGGGGCCGTGGCGTGTTAGGCTTAGACAGGCCAGTCGTAAGGCCCAAAATGACTTGTAGTATCTCTCCATGCAGACGCCATGCGCTGGCGCAAATATAGAAACCCCTAGAAATTAAACAAAGGTGCTATTGCTTGACTGCTTAAAATGCGAAAATGCACGAATTATCAAATTGCAACAAAGGTGCTATTGCATTGTTTGTTTGTTTGTGAAGAATATTACAACATAGCATTTGTCCATTTCTGTTCTAAATCTCCTTTATTAGTGAAAAACTACGAAAATTGCAGTTATTGTTTGCATAGAGTAATTTTAAGAGGACAAAAAATTGGTTTCTGCTAACGACGAAAGGAAAAAAAATGATACTTTTTTTACCTTAGAAAGTATCTTTTATCCTTTGCCTTGTAAACCGGCCGTTCCGGACCGGAATCGGGCTGTACCGATCCAATTTATGGCCGAGTTACACGGTAGGCAATTTTTTCGCCCAATTTTCGGTCGAAACGGTCCGATTCCAGAAATATTTCGGCACAAATGGACGCATTCCAGTCAAATTTCGGCCGAATCGGTCTTATTCAGCTCCAAAATTCCAACCATTTCAGCTCCAAAATTCCTTTCCCACAAAATATACTAAAATTGTCCCCCACCAGACTCGAACCCAAGACCTGCTGTACGTGTATAGAGAACTTAACCACTACAAATGCTTATTTTTGTTGTTAGATCATGCAACTATAATACTTAAACTATACTTTGGTTTGGGGCACACAATTTTTTTAAATTACAAATTTTTCTTAATATCCCAATCCATCGTACTTATAGAACTCTAAATTGTACTAAGTACTTTTTAGAGTTTATTTTAATTGTAATAATTGTATTATATTATATAATTAAACTATTTGTGTGTCATATTTTGTTTCATTATAATTTTTTAACATATTATTTTTTTACAAACGTTTTTACTATTTTTTTATTTTTTAGTACAAAACAAGTTTCTGCTAAACATATATGAGTTTCCGATCCAATTCGATCAATTCCGACAGATTCATCCGATTCCAATTCCACAATCAAGTGACCGATTCCGATTCCGATTTTTCCTTCTATGATCCTTATACAACAATAGTAGATCTTTTTTAGTGAAATTCAAGTGAAGAGGAAAATCCCTTTTTTCTATTAATACCCAAAAAAAAAACAAATTAGCAAATCTGCCCTCACCTCAAATTTTTTATTAAAACTACCCTAACCACCCCACTGTGGGGCGGTCCACTGTTCATAGGTAACTAGTATTTGAGCTATTGGAAATTTATCTAACTAGAAGTGAAATACGTATAATAGTCATAAGTAATTCCCTAAAGTATTTATAAACTTTGTATTTAAAAATTAGTAATTAATATACTACAAAAAAAATAGGAATTTATAAAATTAGAAATTATGAAAATATCGAAGTATGTGAGGATTCACCTTGAAGTTTTGTAAATAAATTTGAAAAACTAAGTGATCTCTGTAGCATCCTGTTAAATTTTATAAACTTAATTAGTATTTTACAAGTCAGGTTATGTACGTTTAAAAAATAAAATTGATGAAATGAATTAATAATTCAAAGATGAATATGGGGACACATGTCATCCACTTCTTTCACCAAACCCACTTATTCTCAACTAATTAATTAAAGGAAAATAATTGATGACCTTTAATTTTAATCTAAAAAAAAATACATGAGAAAATAACGAAAATGAAAAAAAAATAGAGAAAATATAGGAGAGGGAAGGATATGGAAATTAAGAGATGAAAGAAGGGAAGAAGTGAGAAAATATAGGAGTGGGATTATAATTTCCGTCCTTTTTATTTTTGTTGAAACTTATTTGTTATTTTCTTAGAGTTAAATTTTTAATAAATTTTACTAAATAAAACATTTCAGGGGCAAGAACTTTTGGATTCTAATTTTGCACATTTTTCCCTTTTCTGATAGACCGAGCTTTGCTTTTTAATTTATGCTTTTCTTTGTTGAATTAATCATCAGATTTTTCTTGAAAAATACCGTGAAAGGAAAAGAACGAATCACCCCTCGATAAGTATGAATTTATGGAATGAGAAATAATGTGATATGACATGCACAAATTGTGCTATTTTGACTATATTTGAATGACCACATATTAATTGCAAATGCATTATTTTTATCTCATATAATTCAAATTTTTCAATTTTGACGTGCTATATATACATATAAGTAGTATGGTCTTTTGCTATGATTATTGTTGAACTCAAAATATTTATTTCTTATTATTCAAGTTTTGGAACAAAATATATTGAAATAACTTAAAGACTTTGGAGGAAATCAAATTAAATACGATGGAGCAATTTATTAAAATAGTCCTAGTTATTAACTATTTCAAACTATGCATAGATGTTTATATAATTAGTCATTGATGATATCATCGATGCAATTAACTTATTGGTCGACATCTATTGAAATTCACTTGTTGAACAACATTTTGTTTTTGCTTGTTCTTTTCAAGCAGTGCATGAATCTGATGGAGGAGCGCATTACAAATTAGAGATTATTATGTTCTTTTTGGTATGGATGGTGATGGTGGCATTGTAATAGGGTGGTCAACCGACAGAGCCTCCAGCGAATTGAAAGGAGAACGTGGATTGACCGGTGGCATTAATTGTGTTCAAGAAATCATCTTTTGGTTCTTTTGTTGTTTTGTGATGATTAAGTGATGAGAATAATAATAGTCTCTAATTTCTTGTTTATTGTTCTATCTTGATCTTGTTGTATACAATAATATTTTTGAGGGATTATTAATTCAATGTTGCATGTTTTTAATTCTCGTCACAAGTCTAGAGAAGTTCTTATACAATTTTTTTAATTTCATATTTTTTTTTAAATTGCTTGATAGTATTAATTTCATATTTTTTTATTACTGTCAAATTAATTGCAGATTTGCAATATCAAATTACAACTGATTGCAGATTTGCAGAACTAATGAATTTAAATTAAATACGAATAAAAGCTAATATATCTCCCCCTCCCCTCATTCCCTCAATGCCTTGCTTAATAACGAGTCAAAATCCTCTTGAGGTAACAAAATATTTTTGTTTAGATCCGAACTGTACGATCAGAATCCGAACAAATCCGACCCATGGTGGAATGCTCGAGATCTCTTTAATATTTGTGTTGGTTCTGACAACGATCCAAATCTAAAGAGAAATATTTTGTTACCTCAGAGAATGTAAATTCTTGCTTAATCCCACCACTCACATTGTCACACACATGTACACAGAACACAGTCCCACGGCCACAGCACACTTTCAAGCCTAATGCCCACTACTTCCAAATTAAAGAAAATAAATAAGAAAAAACAAACAATTTTAATGTACATTACTTCCAAATTAAAGAAAAATAAATAAAAAAACAAACAATTTTAATGTACTTTAGGCTTGAAATTCTAGGATCAGACAAAAAAACTCCAGTTAGTCAGTGTTTCACATATATATAAGGAGCACTGTGCTAGGCGCTTACCGATCTGTTTGTGCGCTTATCCGATCTGTTTTGTACTGAGAGAATATCGGTAAGTTTTCAACTAGATGGAGATAGTGGCGAAAGAAATGCGTCAACGATTGATATTAGATGTTTTCGCCAATGTAATCTCCTAAAAGAGATTTCATAAAGTGAAAGCTTTCAAATTTTGAAATCATTATACGAGTGATGCGTCTGTATGAATTTTTTTTAAACTTTTGATTAATTTAGTCTAAAGTCAAGCGGTCAAAATTTGAATGTTTATAAATTAATTTCAATACATTTATTTTTTGAACGTTTTTTTTGACACTTGACTCTATACAAAATTATTTTGAAAATTTAAAATTTTCATATATTGAAGCATCACTCGTAAGTTAGATGGGTTTCAACGGTTCGGATTCGTCGTTAGAAGTCAGTTCGATAAGTTTTGGAGTTGAGTTCACAAAGGAGCTTGACGAACTTAGGAACACCTAGTTGCACTCTCATATTATATACCAGAATTAGTGATACTGGAACCGACAGTGAGACGAGTGTGCTTTGAACAGTGATAGTTTTAAAATTTTAGTATGCATGCATGTAATTAATTTCATTTTTTTCTTTAATTTGTTAGGTTCTTGGCTAGTATATTTTGATTCGACGTTCAATTTTTTCTCATTCTTTTACTCCTTTGAAAAATAATTAGCATGCTTACAAGTCATACCTGTTGGAAATTCAAACTGGATTGTGGAAATTTTAGAAGAGAGGAGCAAGGTTTTAATTAACTTCTCTTATATTCAAAGGAGATTACAAGGTTTTGTAGTACACAATTGGATTTCTATTTCACTCCTCACTACATGACCCTCTCATCTATTTATATCCTTATTATGTCAGTTATAAGATTCTTCTAAACTATTCCAATTATTTCTAAGACTATTGTACCGACACAATTAGACTATTCTAGAAAATACATGATACAAATATATGTAGAGACTTTTAAGACTTACACAAGTAATTTCTAGTAACTTTGACCGACTCACTTGAATAATCTAGAATAGATTATTGGGCTTCGGCCTTTGGTGTTGTTATTTTCAACAATACCAGCAAGTGGTTTATTGCTCTTACTTCTTAAATGTTAACAAGGGATGCAAATTTGGCAAGCAGTTACTTGATTGTAAGTCAAAGCTGATTGCTTAGGTATGGTATGAATGCCTTTGTCATTTTTTGTTACAATTTATTGCATTTCTTTTCTACTGTTTGCTGATAGCTATTGGTCAAGCAATCAGCTTTGTGCAGTAGCTGTCACAATTTAGATTTCGTGTAAGGAATTGAATATATAATCATATTTACAAGTTCCGTAAATTCTACTAGCATATAGTTAACTGTCAATAAGTATGGTCCATATTCATTAAAAAGTGGGTTATCACTTATAATAAAAAAGTGGGTCATGAACCATTGTTCGATGCCCTTGTTCAAGGTTTTGGTTTGATAGCTTGCATTCGGCCTATTTGTGACACTAGCTACACAACTCGGAGGTGAAGGCAACTAACATGGAGAGATGTACAATAACTCTTGGGAGATCACTAATATTAGGTATTTACATGCGTTCCTTCGGAAGAACAAGAGAATACTCCAATATATAACTATGCAGTACTAATCCAATTCACTCATTACAATATTCTTATTAAATTGAGTGCATATCAAAGATCTTTCAATTGAAATACTTGGACTCCCCCCCCCCCCCCCAAATTGTTCATAGAAAGAAATAATATTCGTTATTGCAACATACATACTACAACACCATAAATGTGCTATCCAATTTTACAGATAATACATATTTAGTAGAGCCCTTCATCTATTTTGATCCTTTTTTCTCCGTCTCTATGGCGTCAGCACCTTTGTTCGTGCCGAGTTCAACTCCTTGGTAACATCTTTGATAGAAATGCGTTCTTTTGGAGACTCTTTGGAGCACAGAAGCCCACATTGAATCACTGAAACCAAACAGCTGTAGACATTTTCAGGTGCATACAGATTGTATTCTCCATCAGTTTCAGAGAATAATTTGGGGTCGACTATGTCCATGACTTGGTCTGGGAAAGCTATCTCAACTTGCTTCTGAAGGCTCAAACCATCTCTGATTCTCTCGTCAGTTGGACTTACTCCAGTGAACAACTCAAGCAGAAGAACACCGTAGCTATAGACATCTCCTTCTATCGATGGCCGACCACCCATCCCATACTCTAGACAATGAAAAGTTAATAGTTACAGCCCTAAATTTAGTACAGAAGCATACTAAAAAAAGTAACTTCTCAAATAGTAAGCTTTGCAATATATACCTGGAGGAATGTAGCCAATAGAACCTTTGATTCCACCTGTGCTCGACATTAATTGAGAAGGCATGGTATCAGGTCGAACCAAATACCTTGCTAATCCAAAATCACTCACATGTGCAGTCATGTCATCATCCAAAAGGACATTACTAGGTTTGAGATCAGAATGCACGATTGGTGCAAGTAAATGGTAATGGAGATAATCTACGGCTGCCGCCACATCAAATGCAATGTTCAACCTCTGGGTGAAGCTGAGGCTTCTGAATGGCCCATCTGTACATGCATTTGGATGCAACCATGTGGCCAAGCTACCATTTGGCATGAACTCAAAAACCAAAGCCTTGAAATCATTACCTTGGTAGTCTATGCTAGAGCACAAACTCAGCACTTTTATAAGGTTCCTGTGTCTCACATTTTTTAATGCCTCACATTCAGAGAAGAAACTTCTAGAAGCACTGTGTTTCTCAAGGTTTAGCACCTTCACCACAACGGTTGTCACATTCTCGAATCTCATAACGGCTTTGTAAACTTCTCCAATTGAACCTCTTCCAATTAGATTATTCGGGGAGAAATTTTCAGTAGCTCTAAGAAGGTCAGTGTATGAAACAGGCTCTAACCCATATTTCAAAGCTTTATCAGATTGTGGTTTGTTTCTAGGGTTGTTTCTAGTATAATAAATCACTAACAAGCAAATGATTGCAATTATGCAAATAAAAGAACCAACAATTGAACTTATGAGCACCATGTTTCGTCGAGAGTGATGTCTCTGTGTGGAAGGCTGTGAGATGCAATGTGACAAATTCATTTGAGGTACTCCACCACAAAGCTTTGGATTTCCTCTTACATCTAGATCACTGGCATTCTAGAAAATGCCTTCTTTTGGTAATTCCCCCTCGAAATTATTGAAAGAAATATTCAAATATTGCAAGTTCATTGTACCCAGGAATTCAGGGATTTGACCAGAGAGCAAATTGTTAGAGACATCAAGGATTTGCAGCCCTTTTAGATTGCTCAATCTGGTTGGAATTGTTCCTTGGAACATATTGCTATCAAGATAAAGGGCTTGAAGTTCCTGGCATCCATCAATTGTGCTAGGAATCTCTCCACTCAACTTGTTACTCAAGATATCAATTGATTGCAGGTTTTTCAAGTTACCAATTTCTGGTGGCAAGATGCCAGTTAGATAATTGTGTGACAAGTTCAAAATGATCGAAAGAGAAGGAAGACCCATGATTTCTTTGGGAATTTTACCTACCAACTTATTATTTGAAATATTCAGGAGTTCTAATAATTTCATGGTACTTAACTCTGGTGGTATACTCCCTTCTAATGCATTATTTTCTAGATGTAGCTGGGTCATTTGGGTGAGGTTGGCAAAAGTTTCTGGGATTTGACCTGAAATCATGTTATAATCCAGATATAATGCTCCCCGTTTGAAAAGATTACCAATTTCTACCGGAATGCTTCCACTGAGAAACATTCCGCTTAGGTCAAGGATGTTTAAGTTATTGAGTTTTTGGAGCTCTGCTGGTATGCTTCCTGAAATTGGGTTACTAGACAGTGAGAGTATAAGAAGATTAGTAGAAAGATTTTTTATAGAACTAGGTAAAACTCCTTGTAGTTGGTTGTTCTCAAGTACTAACCATTGTAACAAAGTACAATTGGTCAAAGCATCCATGAAACTCCAGTCACGTGGTCTCTTGGCTTCTAGTTGATTATCCGCCAAAAGGACTTTCTGAAGATCTTGTAAGGCTCCAAAGCCAGATGGTATCACGCCAGTGAAGTAATTATGATATAATTCAACAAAAATAAGAGCAGAACAATTGGATATGGATGGTGGGATCTGTCCTTTGAGTTGATTGTGAAACATGCGTAGATATTTCAAGTTTGGTAAAGCATTGCACATATCGAAAGGGAGAGTTCCATCAAGCTGGTTATTACTAAGTTCCATAGTAGACAATGCTGAGAGGTTGTAAAGGGAGTGTGGTATTTCACCCGAAATGTTGTTATGATAAATGCGAAAAAACTGGAGGTTTTGAAGCTTCCCGAGTTCATCAGGAATGAATCCACTTAACATATTTTCGGAAAGATCAATTCCTGTTAAACTTTGAAGATTACCCAAGGAATATGGGATGGAACCATAGAATTTATTTTTGTTAAGAGTAAGTTGCAGTAAGTTAGTAAGGTTGCCCAAGCCAGACGGGATGTGACCACTAATGCTATTTTGGTCAAGATAGAGAAGTGATAGTTTGGTAAGGTTACCTAAGGAATGTGGGATGGATCCTGTGAGATTATTGCCATACAGTGCTAATATTTGGAGCTGTGGGAAGAGGCCGAATTCCAATGGTATGCCTCCTGTGAGAATGTTATTCCTCAAACTGATTTTTTTCAATTTTTTGCATTGCGCTAAGTTAGATGGGATGGTTCCATGGAGATTTTTTTTTGATAAAAAATAGAGATCTAGTCTCTATTTGTTTTACTGATAACGGTTTCAAAGTGAAACCCAATTACACGTTAAAATGTATTCAACATTGTTGAATTTCTTTGAAAAGAAAAGAGGTTAAACTTAGGCAAATTGCGGAAAAGAAAGGAAGAAAGAAAGAAAGAAAAAAACAGAGCCCATGAATAATAAAACTCTTCTTGTCAATGAATGAAGTGCCATTGTTGCTGTACTTCTTCAACCAAGACTTGTATTTCTTTGACTTGATCTCTAAAAATTCGAGAGCATTGTTCTCTCCAACAGATGAACATTGATAATAGTATAATTTCTCGTGTCCTCTTATCTACTCCTTTTTTGACAATCCATTTATGTGCTTCTTCTCCTCCTAAAATCCTGTTCCAATCCCTCGACTGCAGACGAAATGAGTTTATCACCGCGTTATACAAATTCCTTGTAAAGAGACACTCAGTAAATAAATGTATCACCGATTCACTATTTGATCTACACATGACACACATACTAGGTAGATTCCATCCTCTTTTCTGCAAGTTCTCAGCTGTTAATATTTTCCGAAAATGTACAAGCCATCCAAATATCTGTATCCTTGGAGGAACCTTCAACTTCCAAATTCTATGAACCTGTGTAGTAATCGTAGGTTCATTCTTAAGGCCTATATAAGCAGATCGCACTGAGAAAATCGCAGAAGGGTTTAAGTTCCACGTTACATCATCTTGTCCTGCACGAACAGGAGCTTGTTGTTCTAGTAATCTTAGGAACAATTGCAACTCTTTTTCAGCATCCTCTGATAGCATACCCGGAAACATATCTAAAACGTTTTGGACCTGTATGAATTCCTTATAAGAGATGTCTTGGTCTGCAGCCATCTTGAACAATTCCGGAAAACTCGAATAGAGCAAGCCTTGGCCCCAATGATGTTTCCAGAATTGTATAGTAGAACCATCTCCTATGATTCTTGTCATGAAGCAATCACAAAATTTGTGCGCAGTTCTCAGGGTTTGTTTGAAGAATTTGCAATCCGGTAGTGAACTTGGTCTATCTAAGTCATATACTGTCATGAACAAAGATTTCCATAGTCTCAACTCAGGACTGATCCAATACCAGTACCATTTTGCTAGTAAAGCATCATTGAAGACTTTCAAATCAATAATACCCAGTCCTCCTAACTTCTTTGGTTTGCAAACTGATTCCCAATTTGTTAACGAAAAACCTTTTTCCTAGATGGCCCCCTTTTTCCAGAGAAAACCTCTTCTTGCTTTGTCTATTTCTAAAATTACCCATTGGGTATTTTGAACACAGACATAAAATATGTCGGTATTGAAGATAGAACTGCATTGATGAGAACTAGCCTACCAGCAATTGATAGCTGAGAAGCTGCCAGCCTTGAAGTCTATTGTTTATTCTTTGGATTAGGGGAAAAAAGGATGCTTTAGGTAATTGTTTATCAGAGAGAGGTAGACCAAGGTAAGTGAATGGAAAGGAAGCCTCTGAACATCTCAATATGTCCACCAATTGTTGAGAAAGAATTTGATTTCCTCCCATAATTATGATTTCAGATTTTGCCATATTGATGGCTAAACCTGAGATTTGCTGGAATGTTGCAAAGATTATCTTCAAAGCTTGAACTTGCCTGATTTCAGGCTTCAGGAAAAACAAAGAGTCATCAGCATATAGTAAACAGGGTTTCATTCCAATAAATGGGAGCTGCCAAGTATCATTGTGTACCAATTTATCCATCCACCTGGAAAGGAAATCCATTGCTAGGATAAACAGCAGAGGAGATAAGGGATCTCCCTGCCGAACTCCTCTTCTTAGGGTAATCTTCTTGCTTAGTCTTCCATTGACAATGATTTGAGAACTGCCTTTAAGTACACACTCTGAAATCCAGTTAATCCATTTGGCAGGAAAGCCTAAACCTTGCATTACATTGAGTAGAAAATCCCAGTTAACAGTGTCAAAAGCCTTATGAATATCAGCTTTAAACATTGCTAATGGAATGTTTTTACTCTTAGCTGTTTGAATAATCTGCTGGGCATATAAGAAACCTTCTGTTATCTGCCTTCCCTTAACAAACCCTGTTTGATTGCCTTTAACTAGATGATGTATATGGGGTTGCAACCTCTTTGCCAGGATTTTAGAAAGTATCTTTTGGACACTGTGGACTAGGCTAATTGGTCTAAAATCCTTTGGACTCTTAGCTCCTTCCTTCTTTGGTATCAGTACAATGTAGGAAGTGTTAAGGTTTGTCAATGGCAATCTGCTGTCCAGTGTGTTGTTGAGAACTTTGAGCAGATCTGGAACTAGAATGTCTTTGAATTCTTTATAGAATTCTCCAGTGAATCCATCAGGTCCTGGACTCTTATTAGATGGCAATTCTCTCAGCACCTCTTCTATTTCCTCCAAGGTTATTGGGCTTGCTATTTCCTGTAGATCATGTGGTGTCGCATATAGATTACACCAGTGAATGGCTGGAAGGTTCTCTGAAGACCTGCCCATCAGGTTCACGTAGAAGTTCCAGAAAATTTCAGTTTTCCGGGATTCATTTCTTATTTCCTGACCCTCATGCTGAATCACCCCAATTGTATTTGTTCTTTTCGCCGATGTTGCTAAAGAATGGAAATATCTTGTATTCCTATCCCCCTTTAATTCCCATCTGATCTTGGCCCTTTGCCTCCATCTCTCCTCTTCAAAAACACTTAGTGCAGTAAATCTTTGTTTGATTGTAGCTTTGACCCATTTTTCTAGGTTAGAAGGAGCTCTATGTTCTTCAACCTTTCCTATCCAATCCAGATAGTCTCTACAAACCACTAATTGAAGCTTGACAGTACCAGTTTGCTCCTTTGTCCATTCCCTTATTGCAGATTGCATCTGTTTTAGTTTCTCATGCAAATCTCTGGTTGTACAGGCCAATGGCAACTCGGCCCAGGATGTTCTCACAAAATTCTTAAAGGTGTTGGATTGCAACCATTTGTTTTCAAATCGGAAGAAAGCTGTTTTTTTGAAACCAGTCTCTGCTGTGTATAGAATGGGGTTATGATCTGAAGATGTGTTGGCTAAGGCTTCCTGTCTGGAATTAGGAAAAGAGTTACTCCATGTCGCTGAAATCAGAAATCGGTCTAATTTAGCCATTGCTCTTGAATTAGACCATGTATAATTTTTGCCTTCCATGTGCAAATTAATGAGCTCTAACTCCATTATCAAGTCTGAGAATTTGACTGATTCTCTCCAATTGTTGTTGTTCACATTATTTCTATCTTCTTGTAAGAGTGTGACATTGAAGTCACCACAAATTAACCACGGTATCTCTCCTTCCGGTTGCATGTCTTTTAACTCCTGAAAGAACTGTCCTCTAGTACTGGCCACAGTTGTGTTGGAAATTTCTGAAGGATACAACAATAGAGAGAATAAATTTGCTGCTGAAATTAACTTCTATTGCTTCCTTAATTCGGATACAAAGTACATCTGAATTTATAGCTAAACATTAATCTAAATAAGGAATCCACTAACCCTACTACATGCTATTTCTGCCTAGTGTAAATAAGGAAACCATATTCTCCACTAACTCAACTAAATATAGAAATACTAACTCTAGAACACTTGACAAATACAGACTTCTAATTTTGGAGAAATTCTAACCCACTAACTATCAGCAGCCATCTTAATTAGGTGTGTTAATTTTGAATCAACTTCCAATACTCCCCCTTGATTCAAAATAGGTTACTCCAAGCTTCAACATCATCTTCTTCTTCTGAGTCATCATTCCAGATCTTCGTATCCCAATTGTCATCCTCCCATGTCGGTTTCACCTCTTCTATCTTCTCTTTAGCCTCTTCGATAGCAGCTACCTGAGATTGTGACTCGGCTGATTCGTCATCCACCATGGATTCTTCCACATCATTGTTAGCCTTCATGACCTCCTTTTCAACCACCTTGTGCTTTTGCTTCTTTGTGTCATATTTCGGCCTCTCTTTAACCTCAGTTGTATCAGAACTTGTACTGCCCAAACCCTTAGCACCTTGTGCAAGGAACTGCCGTCTCATAGCTTCTAATTTTCTCTGCTCCTCCTTTTGTTTCCCAGTTAGAAGCTTGCCCTCTAGCATCTTCTTCAATTGCTTCTCCTTTACTTTCTTCTTAGACTCCACCTTGGTCTCGGTTTCCATCTGCACATGCTTCTCATCAGATTCTGGGGTGCCAATTTCACTCCCAGGAGCAGCAGCAGCAGCATCTGCTTCAGGTTTCGAATCCTGCATGTTAACATCTGCTCCAGCTGTGGCCTCTTTGGTTACTTCATTTAAGTTTGTGGTGGAAACAAGAACTTCAGTTTCCTCCTCTGTGATTGTTGGCTCTTGCTCAGGATTGACTTCTACAATATGTAGTCTCATCAAGAAAAGTCTATTTTCTTCTTTCTCTGCCTCCATCTGTACAGGCTGGTCGAAACATGATTATGCCATCCTCAGCACTTGTGTATCAGTAATGGTAACCAGATCCCCATCAGAATCCTTGTATTTGATCAGCACAGATTTTAATGAAGGAAACCTCTTCATCACAATATCTCTCAACACCTTGAAACTACATTTTTCTGACATCTGAGCCAGCCGTATATCATGGTTGTACACCAGCTTCAACGGCCTCTGACGAATGAGCCCTACATTCTCCACTTTGAGGGCTTTTTCATCAAACAAAATATTTTTACTTACCATGATTTTGCCATTTCCTGGACTGCTGCCACCATTTTCTTTTATATGCTCTCCTACTGTGCTCTTGCTGCTTGCATCGATCTTGTCTTCGGTGTATGCCATGAAGAGTGACGGTTGCTCAGTTTCTTCTACAGCATAGCTTGCTTGATTCTTCTCCCTTTGCTTCTTGTAGCACTCGGATTGGTAGTGCCCAAACTTGTTACAGTAATAGCATTGGATATCCTTCTTGGATTCATCATAGGATTGATGGTTTTCAGCAGTGTTGCTTCTGCCTCTTCCTCTTCCTCCTCTGCCGGAGTTAGCCTGTCCTCTGCTGGGATTGTGGCTGCCTCTGCTCCTTGGGTAGCCATTAGATCTGCCTCTTGATGACTCCCCCTTCATGTAAAATGCCTTGTCGTCGCCTTTATCTTCAGCCTTTGACATCCTTGCTTCATGAGTCTGCAGTGACCCCATGAGTTCATCAAAGGTGTAGGTTGCTAGATCTTTGGACTCTTCGATTGCTGCTACAACATGATCAAACTTGGGTGTTAGGCTTCTCAACACCTTTGCCACCACCGTCTTCTCCTCCATGGTGTCTCCAAATGCTCGGATTTGATTGACCACCTCTTGTACTCTTGAAAGGAAAATTTGGACTGATTCTTCCTTGTTCATCTGCAATGTTTCAAAGTCCCTGCGTAGGCCTTGAAGTTTGATTGCCATGACTCGAGTACTCCCTTGAAATGCTGTTTTCAGGGTTGTCCATGCCTCCTTTGCGTTGGTGGCTGCTGCAATTTTCGAGAAGATGGTGTCATGCACTGCTTGTTGGATGAAGAATAGCGCCTTTGCATCTTTTTTCTGATTTTCTTGCGGATTAGGATCTGGACTAGGAACTCCATTTGCTATCAAGTCCCATAGACCATGTGACTTGAACAAGGTCGACATCTTGATACTCCAAAACTCATAATTCTCGCCTTTGAAGAGAGGAATTGCTGGTTGCGTCACATTCACCAAGCTGCTGCTGTTTTCTGCCATTGAAAACGCCCCAATTCTTCAAGGTTGCACAACAATCAACTCTACCACCAATTGCAACTTTATTCTACCTTCAATTGCTTGCCCACCGAACCTTCGGCTCTGATACCACTTTGTTGGAAATTTCTGAAGGATACAACAATAGAGAGAATAAATTTGCTGCTGAAATTAACTTCTATTGCTTCCTTAATTCGGATACAAAGTACATCTGAATTTATAGCTAAACATTAATCTAAATAAGGAATCCACTAACCCTACTACATGCTATTTCTGCCTAGTGTAAATAAGGAAACCATATTCTCCACTAACTCAACTAAATATAGAAATACTAACTCTAGAACACTTGACAAATACAGACTTCTAATTTTGGAGAAATTCTAACCCACTAACTATCAGCTGTTGAATATTGAGACAAAATTAGAGTCCAAATATTCCAGATTTAGAGATCTGAATGCAACGTGTTGTGATGTATTTTTAGGCATGTAGTGGAGTTAGTGGTTTCCTTATTTACTCTAGACAGAATTAGTGCGAGTAGTGGGGTTAGTGGTTTCTAAATTTAGTTGAGTCATAAGTTGTGGTAGGTTTCTATATTTAGTTTTTTGTAGTGCTATAAATTCAGCATGTTGTAATCGAATTAATTAAGAAGTGAAGTTGAATTATTTGTGTCAATCCTTCTTCCTCTGTTACTCTTCCAACAAATTGGTATCAGAGCCGAGTCGATCAACCCTGGGGCGTTTTCATGGCAGAAAACGGCAGCACCATGGTGAATGTCACACAACCAGCAATACCTCTCTTCAAAGGCGAAAACTATGCTTTTTGGAGCATCAAGATGACGACCTTGTTCAAGTCTCATGGCCTATGGGACTTGATAGCAAGTGGAGTTCCTAATCCAGATCCTAATCCGCAAGAGAATCAGAAGAAAGATGCACGAGCGCTGTTTTTCATCCAACAAGCAGTGCATGACACCATCTTCTCGAAAATCGCAGCAGCCACCAATGCAAAGGAGGCTTGGATAACCCTGAAAACAGCATTTCAAGGGAGTACTCGAGTCATGGCAATCAAACTTCAAGGCCTACGCAGGGACTTTGAAACATTGCAGATGAACAAGGAAGAATCAGTCCAAATTTTCCTTTCAAGAGTACAAGAGGTGGTCAATCAAATCCGAGCATTTGGAGACACCATGGAGGAGAAGACGGTGGTGGAAAAGGTGTTGAGAAGCCTAACACCCAACTTTGATCATGTGGTAGCAGCAATCGAAGAGTCCAAAGATCTAGCAACCTACACCTTTGATGAACTCATGGGGTCACTGCAGACTCATGAAGCAAGGATGTCAAAGGCTGAAGATAAAGGCGACGACAAGGCATTTTACATGAAGCAGGAGTCATCAAGAGGCAGATCTAATGGCTACCCAAGAGGCCGAGGCCGAGGCAGAGGAAGAAACAATTCCAGCAGAGGCAGCCACAATCCCAGCAGAGGATGGGCTAATTCCAGCAGAGGAGGTAGAAGCAATCAATCAAATTCATACAACGATTCCAAGAGGGATGTTCAATGCTATTATTGCAACAAGTATGGGCACTACCAAGCAGAATGCTACAAGAAGCAAAGAGAAGAGAGCCAAGCCAATTACATAGAAGAAAAGGAGACTCAACCCACACTTTTCATGGCCAGCAGTATAGATGAAAAAATAGACGCAAGCAGCATATGGTTCCTTGACAGCGGCTGCTCAATCCATATGTCAGGGTTCAAGCAATTGTTTGTAGATTTCGATGAATCATGCAGATTGAAGGTTAAACTCGGTGATGACAAGTTAATTCAAGTAGAAGGCAAAGGTACAGCAGACTATGGTGTATGGTATGGGAGCTCGAAAAACTTCAACCTAATCGGCTACAGGGACAGTGATTGGGCAGAATGTGCAGAAGATCGAAAGAGCACATCAGGGCACTTGTTTACTCTCGGCACCAGTGCAATTTCATGGAGTTCAAAGAAGCAAGCAACCGTGGCATTGTCAACCTCTGAGGCAGAATATTCAGCAGTCAGTTCAGCGGCATGTCAAGCAGTTTGGTTGAGACGTATACTTGCTGATTGTGAGCAGGAACAGCAGCAGCCTACGGTGATATTCTGTGACAACCAATCAGCAATAGCAATGGCGCAAAATCCAGCATTTCATGGAAGGACCAAACATATTGACATACGTGTCCATTTCATTCGTGACCTTGTGACAAATGATGATGTTGAGATCAGATATGTCAATTCAGACAAGCAGGTAGCAGACGTGCTTACGAAGGCATTGGCACGAAGCAAATTTGAACAATTTCGATCAGCACTTGGAGTTGGCAATTTTGTATCAAGGGGGAGTGTTGAATATTGAGACAAAATTAGAGTCCAAATATTCCAGATTTAGAGATCTGAATGCAACGTGTTGTGATGTATTTTTAGGCATGTAGTGGAGTTAGTGGTTTCCTTATTTACTCTAGACAGAATTAGTGCGAGTAGTGGGGTTAGTGGTTTCTAAATTTAGTTGAGTCATAAGTTGTGGTAGGTTTCTATATTTAGTTTTTTGTAGTGCTATAAATTCAGCATGTTGTAATCGAATTAATTAAGAAGTGAAGTTGAATTATTTGTGTCAATCCTTCTTCCTCTGTTACTCTTCCAACATCAGCAGCCATCTTAATTAGGTGTGTTAATTTTGAATCAACTTCCAATAAGTTGGTCCGTAGACTGATGAGATTAGAATTTCTGTCCCAGCATGATCCAATGACACCGATATTGAGAAGGATCCCTTTGTGCTACTGAGCATCTGAAATCGTTTCCCATGCCAAGCAAGCAGAATACCACCCCGTGTCCCCTCTGCCTCTAAATACTGAAAATTTGTCATTCTTCTTCCACATGTTTGAAGCACCAGTGTTCTATTAATATTACTCAGCTTTGTTTCTTGCAAGCACACTATATCTGGTTTTTCAAGCAATATAGTTTGTCGAACTGCCAACCTCTTCTCCTTGACATTCAAACCTCTGACATTCCATGTCAATATTTTAAGTTTTGGGACAAAATCCATAAAAATTAAATCTCATCTTAATACTATAGTTGACAGGGTTTACAACCTTCCCTACCCTCCAACATATCAAACTCAAAAAATTCCATCTAATTTTCCTTCTCACTGCCTTGATAAATTGCTCCAACCTCCTAATATCTAGTGATAGGAACCTAACTGAAATATAAAACACCTCCTGCTTACCATAACCTAGCCAACCTCCCCTAAACAGTTGCTGCTGCCTAACTCGACAGTCAGCTACCCATAATAACAAGAAAAATAAGATAAACATAAGATACATTTGACTGTCTTAGAACTACCCCCCATGGAGATTATTATCTCTCAAATAAATAACTTCCAGATTTGAACAGTTACTTAGAGTAGATGGAATGCTACCATCCAGAAAATTACTACTCAAGTTGAGAAAACGTAGCCTACCCAAGTTTCCAATCTCTACTGGGATACTTCCTCTCAGCTGGTTATCAGAGAGACTCATCCTTTGGAGAAACGTGAGGTTTGCTAGAGATGGAGATATATTACATGACAATTGTTTGGAGTCAAGAATGAGAGCAGTCACTCTATCAGGATGGTGCCGGCCACACAAGATCCCTTGCCATTGACAGTGGTGCAGTGACTCGTTCCAAGAGGAGAGGACTCCAAATGGGTCGTCAAGTATTTGGGACTTGAAGGAGAGAAGTGCTGATCGATCAGTTTTACTAGTGGTTACTATGGCAGCGAGAGAAAAGGAGGATAAGATGAAGAGACTTGAGAGGAGGTGAATAGTGAGCACGCTATAACAAAGTTCCATGCTTTGTGTAATGAAGGAAATGGGTTTCTCTCTCACAGAGTGCAGCTCTTCTTATAGTTAAAGGGAGATGTATGGTTAGAAAAAAGTTGACCAGAAGATATTCCCTCATGAGTCGTTCTAGTGCTGACTGTTATTCCGTCTTGTATGGACTAATATTAGAAACTGACTGGATTGGACTTGTGACTGTTATTCCCTCATGGCCAACACCACATCAATTCAAAGGGGGAAATTGAAATTTGACATGCTTCATGGTTGGGCTTGTCATTAATTCCACTATGCATTGAAAACGAAGAACAAATAAAAAACAAAAAAAGAGTACTATATATGAATGGGTGGAATACATCGAATCCATCAATGGATGGAAGTCTCTGGGTTAAAACTATAGATAGAACGGAGAAAAAAAATAGAAGATTTGAACCATCATCATTTTTAAATTATTTTTTTGTCCACATCAATCACAAATTTTTCGGTCTCCTCCTACAACTAACATTCAAACATTTGACCGTGGCACCATATTCCTGTGTTTCCTATTGGGTCATGTAAATATATTAATAAACGATTTCTGGGCTAATATAATTTAAATAGATCTATAATTTCTAAGAAACTGATAACAGTATTCGTGCTACAGTATCCGTACTGTACCTGCACCATGACTACCACAACTATATATACATATGCAAAGTATTAATACATATGCAATAAAGTATTTATACATATGTACATATGTATTTATTCTTATGAGGTGAATAATTTTTACGTAAATAATTGTTTCCCCAATCAAATTTTTCAAACGTACCTGCACCCTGCGGAACATATACTTTTTAGAGGTGGATTTCTTTCTCAATTCATTCTCATCCATATTTCTAACATTCTGTGAGAAATTTTGCGAATCTAATACCACGAACATTTTTTACGCAATTTTCTCTTTCAAATGAGATCCTTGATGACGTACTTTCGGACTCATCGCTACACAAGTATTTATACCTCGACGTGCAAGTATTATTCCTATACTTGCAAATATTTTTTACATATGACACTAGATGACGTTTAAAAGTACTAATATCAAGTACTACAAGTATTTATATCTCTACGCTGAATTATTTATACCTATGTGGTCAACTATTTTTGTTAGAGGAAGGTTGACGCGGGAACAATTGGGTAAGGTTGATGCGGTGATACGGGGTCCCACTACATAATTAGAGGAATGTTGACGCGGGAACGATTGGGGACTGGAAAACGGATGATCATAACAAGTTACGCACCAAAGTATTAATATATTATTTTTCAAATGTTAATATCTTATCTTCCAAGTATTTATATATATGAAAGTTGACACGGGGATGAGGGCCGGGACTGAGAAAGGGGGATCATATAATTAGTGGAGATCATAGAGGAAGAGTGTTGTAGGGATTTTAGAATAATAATTACTGGGGACCATATAATATCTTTTTAGAATAATAATTAGTGGGATCATATAATTAGTGGAGAACAACATACATAATTTTTCTAAATGAGGTGCAGAGATTTTGAGAGTACAGGAGTGAGGATACTAAAAAATTATTCTAATTTCCATGAGAGACATTGTACAAAAATTTTACTCTTAGAAATATACAAAATAAATTATCCAAAAAGGGATGGACTACTTTTTTTATATATATATAGAATGGATCGATTTTTTTTGGACAGAGGTGACCGAACCAATGTTTCGGTACCTTTAATTTCCATAATTTGTTCGCTAACAACTGCAACAATTTGAAAAATTAAAGGGACTGTTCCATTGCTCCGATCCCAATAACCTCTTTAATTTTTGCGAATTAGAGGGGTGGTGGTGGTTGGGTTTGACAGCATTTATGGGGACCGAATATTCATGATTGTGAGCAATTTATGGAAAGTATAGGGACTCAACCACAAATCAGTCCGCATAAATATCCGAATGGGATCCCATGGTTTGCGATAAAATTTTATAATTTTGGAATTTTTTACTAATTTTTTAAGATGGATACAAAATCATTGTTTTTTGAACCGTAAAAAAACAGTAATTTTGTACCCATCTAAAAAAAAGTAAAAAATTTCCAAAAAATATCAAATTTCATCCTCAAATATATTTTAGTATGGATATCATGTTGAACGGTTCAGATAGACAATTTAGACTTTTTAAACGAATATATAAAATATGAGGTATAATGAGGTATGAAAGACACGAGTCATTGGAACCCTCCTCTCTCTCTCTTTATATATATAGTTCCTTAAATGCTTCTATTTTTTTTGCCTCTACTATGCCTCTATTTTTAGAACTACAATAGCTTAAAATTTACAACTTAAATATTAAATTGAAACCATTAGATATTATCTATATCATTTTGTACATGCACACTTAAAATATCACGATATTTCGATTACGTAAGTAGTATCAACAGCTTGTAAAAATACACCGATATGGATAAATTATATATGGATGTTGATTTTTCAAACTATTGATTCATATAATTAAAATTAAAATCAAAAGTGATAATGATTTGTGTGAATGTAGAGAAAATAATATAGATTACATTTTACAGTTTTATTTTAATATACAAATTTAAAAAAATTTGTTATTAGAAAATTAAAAATAGAGATAGAACGGAGACAAAAATAGAAGATTTGAATCATCCTCATTTTTAAATAATTTTTTTGTCCCCATCAATCACAAATTCTTCAGTCTCCTCCTACACCTAACATTCAAACATTTGACTGAGGCACCATATTCCTATGCTTCCTATTGGGTCAAGTAAATATATTAATAAACGATTTCTGGGCTAATATAAATTAAAGAGATCTATAATTTCTAGGAAGATTCGCGCTACAGTATCCGTACTGTACTTGTATCATAACTATCATAACTACTATAACTATCTGGGGGACCTCAAAAACTCCAACAAATATTTTTTTTTCCAAAGTATTAATACATATGCAATAAAGTATTTATACATATGTACATATGTATTTATCTCTATGAGGTGAATAATTTCTACATAAATAATTGTCTCCCAATCAAATCTCTCAAACATACATGCACCATAAATATTTGTGCGAGGCTATTCAAACTAAATGGCGGAACATACACGTTTTTAGATGTGGATTTTTTCTCAGTTCAATCTCGTCGATATTTCTGACAATCTGTGAGAAATTTTGCGAATCTAATACCACGAACGTTTTCTACGCAATTTTCTCTTTCAAATTAGATCCATGATGACGTGCTTTCGGACTCATTGCCACACAAGTATTTATTCCTACACTTGCAAATATTTTTTACATATGATACTAGATGACCTTTAAAAGTATTAATATCAAGTACTACAAGTATTTATATCTCTGCGCTGAATTATTTATACCTATGTGGTCAATTATTTTTGTTAGAAGAAGGTTGACGCAGGGACGATTGGGTAAGGTTGATGCTGTGATACGGGGTTCCCACTACTTCATTAGAGGAATGTTGATGCGGGAATGATTGGGGGACTGAAAAATGGATGATCATAACAAGTTACGCACCAAAGTATTAATATCTTATTTTTCAAATGTTAATACCTTATCTTCCAAGTATTTATATGTATATATATTGTACGAAGTTTAATCTTCAGGCATTTGATCATATCAAGTTACACTTCAAAGTATTAATATCTTATTTTGCAAGTATTGATACCTATGCACTGAAGTATTTATACCTATGAGATCAACTATTTTGTTATAGGAAGGTTGATGCGGGGTACGAGGTCCCCACTACTTCATTAGAGAAAAGTTGACACGGGATCACTGAGGAACTGAAAAAGGGATCATCATATGAAGTTATGCATGCAAGTATTAATGTCTTACTTAATAAGTATTAATCTGTTATTTCTCAAGTACAACCTTAGTACAACATTTATCTAGAGACAAGTTCAGGGACTGAGAAATAATGACCATATAATTAGTGGGACCATAGTACAACATTTATCTACTGTAGCTGCATTGACAGAGAGGGGAGATAAATATAATTATTCATTTTATCTAGGAGGGTGAAGCTTATAACTAGGAAGAGTTCTTTTTTCTTATATTTCCAATGTGGTTCATTTAATGGCTGATTAATTACTGCCATAAAATGATTACAATTTTAGTGTCCTATCATGATCACAAAACTTTATTTATTAGTATTCTAACTTCCAATTTAAAATAATAAAAGTGAATCATTGACCTTGTCGTATTTGGAAAATAATGCTTATCACAAAACTTTATTTATTAGTATTCTAATTTCATTTTTTTAAATAATAAAAGTGAATCATTGACCTTGTCGTATTTGTAAAATAATGCTTGATCACAAACTTTATTTACTATTATTCTAATTTCAATTTTTAAAATAATAAAACAGAATCATTGATCTTGTCGTATAAATGTTTTGGTTTCTTTTAAGTATGCATTCAGGTGTATCGATCACAGAAATTCGAAAAGTAAAGGGACCTAAATATTGCTTTTGTTCATTTAGACATTTCAGGAAAAAAAAAGAGGTAAAATAAAATGGTGAATAGGAAATAATTTATTGTGGTACAGAAGCAGTGTAGTTTGTTAGAGTTAATAAGGATTCGAATCATTAATTTGGTTTATTAGAAAATATCCAAAAAACCGAATTAATAATTCGGTTTTTTCTAGAGTACCAAAATAATCCTATAAAAAATTCTGAAGAAAATGAAAATCAAATTTTAATGTTGTCGTTTAACTGCCCATAACTGTTAACAATAATATTAGTGCCCTTGTTGTAAATCAAATATTCACAAAAATAGTTATAGATATATTTTATTTTTAAAATGCCAAGTCATGATAGAGCTCGGCAACCTAATTGTCAATTAAAATAATTAAAGTCCTAGTCCAGTCTACATAAATTGTATTTATGCTTTTGTTTGACTGCCATGGATCCCATATTCCCATGCAAGACTAGTGGTTCATAATTTCATACTTTTTAATTATAAATAAGACAAGTTGCTTCACGAGAGAGTTTGTGATACATTATTCTTTTAATTAATAGAAATAACAATTCACATGCATCCAGTGCATTATGTGAAAAGAGAATCTTTACTACTAGTGGATGTGGACCGTTCTTTTAGCTCTGCACGAATCTCAAAGCATCAAATAATACTGTTCCTGCACCATCCGAATAGGCACCGTTTTTTACACTATCTCAAGTTGTAAAGTAGTGGACCCCACCGTCCAATAAACAGTGGATACTAGTCTTACTTGTCACACACATCTTACTATTTTGTATTCTTGAAAACAGGGACTGTCAGACTCGAAATTAGGAGATGATGAAGCTAATGATTTATAGTTTCTCCAATAATATTTTATTTTAATAATGAAATATTGAATCTTTTATAAAATAAAGGTAAATAAACTATATAAGATATTGAGTATGTAAAAGATGACAATCTCTTTATTAGTATATTTTTGTTTATACAATACAAGATTATAAAATATTTATTTATAAACAACAAATTGTAAATGAAAAACTATCTAAATTAATTCTAATAATAAATGAAGAAATGAATTTTTGGAAATAAACTGAGATCATTAGTGTTGAGAGTTATATCATCCACATTCATATAATTTATTCATAACAAAATCCTCTTTATTTAACTATGGAAATCCGGATTGGATCTTTTCTAAAGAAATATTTTCTTAAGAAGACTGTTTGAGCCTCAAGTACTTGTGTGGGCTTTAGCGTCCACAAAGTTGCTCAAGCCCATATTTGTTTTTTTTTTTCAATAGAAATTTTAGTTCTTTCTTCTCCATTTATAAGATGGTTGGTGTTGAATAAAGTCTACACAGGCGGCTATTGCCATGACACTACTGACACAATGGCAACTTTATATGCAAATTCTTGATTGTGTTTGTGTTGGGGGTCCAAACCACGGGCATATAATGCATAAATTGCAATATATATTATATTATTGTTAGAAATATAACAAACATTTTGTAGGAAAGGAGATAAATTACAACTTTTTTGAAGTCACAAAAGCAATCACTTATTTTAGACATTTTCTAAAAAAAACTGTATAGATTTTTCGGTTTTTTTTAAGTATATGCATTCAGGTGTATAATGTTGATCACAGAAAATCCAAAAAGTAAAGGGACTTAAACATTACTTTGGTTCATTTACACATTTTAGAAAAAAGAACATAAAATAAAAAGAATCAAATCTCATGCTCACCTGTAGGTAGAAAAATCCTGTCCACGAGTCAATCTGTCCATCTATTTCATACCTGCTTCAATCTAGACTGTAATAATTAAATATGAAAAGTATTTGAGTATTAGAAAACATTTTCCATACTTCAATATTGACCATCCAGATTGAAATAGACATAAAATTAATGGACGGATGGACAATGTAAGCAGGAGATTCGGTTCCAAATAAAAAGAGGTATAGGAAATAATTTATTGTGGTAGAGAAGCAATGTAGTTTATTTGAGTTAAGGAATCAAATTATTGATTCGGTTTACTAAAATTTATCTAAAAAATCGAATTAATGATTCAGTTCCTTCTAATGCATCAAATTAATCCAGTCATCTTTATCCTTCTCGACAAAAATATTTAATATACTTCCAAAAATAAAAAGTATGAAGAAATTGAATTTGATTATTTGTTAATATCATTATATATATCATTATTTCTTAATAAACCACTAAGCCAGTGTTCAGACCAGCTAAAGAACGCTGGCTAAACTGAATTCAGATTAGGTCAGCTGGTCAGGTATCTAACCTATCAAATTTGGATCATTCAATG
This sequence comes from Carex parvula, assembly GCA_025461045.1. NCBI lineage: Eukaryota > Viridiplantae > Streptophyta > Magnoliopsida > Poales > Cyperaceae > Carex > Carex parvula. The sequence goes on along the minus strand of JAJGRW010000111.1, from coordinate 543,378 downwards.
TAAATCATAAAAGAAACCTCTATATTTTAGAGCCCAACTTTTATGACTCTTGACTCACGCTTAATTCTATGTGTACCATACTACCACATGCATCTGCTTATCTCTACACTATATGGACTATGGAAGCGGAAGATATATACACAATTACACACGTGAGAAAAACGCATGTGAAAGTATGGGCTGAGCTGTTTATAAATGATCTCTTTCCAAAAAATGTTGCTTCTACGCATGTTGTTCAGTCAGCAATAGCTATTGGCTAATGACTGCCATAACCAAGTATGACCCATTTGCCTATTTTTTTATTATTTTTTAAAAACAATGATTACAATTTTGGTGTCCTATCGTGATCACAAGAAATTTATTTATTAGTATTCTAACTTCAATTTAAAATAATAATGGTATACCACTGATGTCATTCATGTAATCATTGAACAGAGAAGGTACCAAGCAGCTGGTATTCAATAAACTGAATTATTGATCTTGTATTATTTGTAAAATATTGCTTCATGACAAAAATTTATTTATTAGTAATCTAATTTCAAATTTTAAAATAATAAAAGTGAATCATTGATCTTGTCGTATTAGTTAAATAATGCTTGATTACAAAACTTTATTTATTAGTGCTATAATTTCAAATTTTAAACTATGAAAGTGATTCATTGAAAGTATGGGCTGATCTCTTTCCAAAAAATGTTGCTTATAGGCGGGTGAAGCTTGTAACTAGGAAGGGTTCTTTTTTCTTACATTTCAAATGTTGTTCAGTCAGCAATGGCTATTGGCTAATGACTGCCATAACCAAGTATATATGACCCATTTGCCCATTTTTTATTTTTTTTAAAAACAATGATTACAATTTTAGTGTCCTATCGTGATCACAAGAACTTTACTTATTAGTATTCTAACTTCAAATTTAAAATAATAAAAGTTAGTTTTTAATAATAATGGGTATACCACTGATGTCATTCATGTAATCATTGAACAAAGAAGGTACCAAGCAGCTGGTATTCAATAAACTGAATTATTGATCTTGTATTATTTGTAAAATATTGCTTCATGACAAAACTTTATTTATTAGTAATCTAATTTCAATTTTAAAATAATAAAAGTGAATCATTGATCTTGTCGTATTAGTTAAATAATGCTTGATTACAAAACTTTATTTATTAGTGCTATAATTTCAAATTTTAAATTATGAAAGTGATTCATTGATCTTGTCGTATTTGTAAAATAATGCTTGATCTCCAAAATTTTATTTATTTGTATTCTAATTTCAAATTTAAGATAATAAAAGTGAATCATTGATCTTGTCGTATTTGTAAATAATGCTTGATCAATAATATATTTTTGTCCAAGATCAAAGGGTGAAATTAAAGGTCGACGATTTTTGTGATTCATTTTTTGCATTCAATTAATCCTTTGATCTTGTATAAAGTGAACTCGAAGTTTAACAATTTTGACTTGTACGTATTACTTCAGATAAAGAAATATAAAAAAATATCATTAATTAATAATTATCATTTAAGATTTAAACTTTGAATTATTAAAAAAAAACAGAGAGTTGTGCACCTACGTCTAAGGATTTGATGAATGATGATCCTGAGTTTGTTGTTATGGGGATAGAAATACCTAGTGTCCCATAGTTCTTTTATGCCGGAATCGGAAGCTTTTTGATGATATCGGATCAAATTTGGTATGATATTAGAACCGTCCGATTCCCATCAAGATACGCGCAAACAAGTTTAAAATTCGTGTCAATCAGATTCACACGAATCGTAATGCAGATTAGACATTTCCGATCGAACATAGAACCGGATTTAATTCAATGTCAATCAAACCGCCCCCTACTCCATTATATATATGCCAGGATTTTGTACAATCAGCATAGTTAAATAGAGAAAGCATGCATCGATTGACGCTGCAATAATGTCAATCAATCTACCTACCTATATAGATGATCCACTGCACATTGTCTCATTCAAGACTAATACCATTGGCTTTCTTCACAATCTTATTAATTATGATATATGTATGACAACGGAGTAGGTCCGATGCCCATCGGACATACTTTTAGGTTCAACGAGCACGATGACCTTCCGATCTAATTTAAGAGTTGTGCGCATGAATATTAAAACAAACACGCACAAATTTTAAAGCATTCTCCACGAATCTTAAAGAAAATCGACGGTGATTAAACCCATCGAACCAGAGTAGGCCCAATGCCCGTCAGACCTACTCTCAATTGTATATGTATATATGGTCCACCGCACATGCATATAATTTTGAAGCTAGCTCTTTCATGTGTGCTTGCTTCTTTTTTTTTTTTTTTCCAATTTCGCAATATTATGTTATTTAATGCCGATCGAGTGTTGACTAACAATACATGGTACAAGTAATTTATAGGGTTTGAGAAATATCCATAATGAAATATACAATCAATCAATTTATAGCCAAACGACAAATCCCTGAAAACATTCCCACTTTAAATATAGATCTTCATCTATATATAACCGATATTTTTATTAATACTCCCAAAAAATAAAAATTATCAAATCTGCCCTCGATTTTTTACTAAAAATACCCTAACCACCCCACTGGGAGGCGGTCCACTATTTATGGCAGACCCCCCCCCCCCCCCAGGGCGGTCCACTATTTTTATTTTTATTTTTTAGAGACAATATGAATATCAAGATGCTGAATTCTAACGCTAAAAATTCGGATTTATTTTTAAATATTTGTTAGATTACTTCTTTTAAGCATATTTATACTAAAATACGCTAAATTATTTGAAATTATGTTAAAATATGTTGAATGAAAATAGTTATTTCTGCTATTAATTACCGCTGTTGAGGTATAATCTCTTTGATAAGGAAGAATGCTACTGTGGTATATATAATAATTCTGTGCTATTTATGATCCAAACGAACAAAATGAAATTCAAAGTACCTCATTCCAACTAAATTATACTTCGTAATATAAGATGGTATTTTTTTTTTTTCCTTTTTGCAAGTATATTTATTTGCTAAAATCCAGCTTAAAAATAAGTAAATATATATTAACATGTTAATCGTCCAACTATAAAAATAAGCAATACATTTTGATACCTAAATTTAGGGTCAAGTGGGGCTGCTTGACCACTCTCCTTGTTACTGGATGCAAGGGATGTAGATGGCATTGGCAGATTTATTTAGATGAACACTAGTTTTTGGCACAAATCTATATGACTATATTAATTAAGAGCACCACCGATCACATATATAATTCTCAATTATTATTTATAAATAAATACTTTGTTGCATTCTTCTTACTTCAACTCTTTCATGTAACAAGGCATCATTCTTCTAGGGCTGTGCTTCAGGAGGACATGTTTTATAATAATACCTACTGCATGGTCTAGTGTAAGGCTGGCCTGGTGGAGTGGGAGGTACCCTAACTGGTCCGATTCCTGCTGGCACTCTGATTACTGAAAATGAGGAGATGACAAAGTAGATTTGCAATTATTAATTTCACTAATGACAGAAATATGGAAGATATCTCTCTCACTTTATCTATTGCTAAAAATTATTAAGAAAGAGATAGATTACTAACCATAAGCCTTGCTCTCTTCCAGGATTCGAGCAGCCTCGGTACAAGGCAATACGAGAGAGCTAGTGAAAAATAGGAAGAGAATGTAGAGAATAGGAAGAGCTCTTGTTGTTGACATTTTTGAAACTGTGTTTTCTATTATGATGCAGTTGGAACCCTCCAAGGATTCATTCCTATATATAGACTTTTCAAGGTAATTGCAATTAATTAAAAACAGCTATGGATACGATTTAGCTATTTTCTGTCGGTATCCAATCTGTTTACATGTCTTAGCTAGTGTATTGCAAAAGCACGGCATGCCGGATACACGTTCCGGCACGCACGACTAAGGACACGACACAACGTGGCACATCTTATTAGACGTGTCGTGTCCTTATCTGTGTTGTGTCCTAATTTTTCTAAAATTGGCACATTTAACACGGGTACGACACGTCTAGACACGGGTACGACACGTCTAAATATTGGCATGGCACATCCAGACACGGATACAGCACGTTTTAAAGAAAATCATTTTTTTTACTCCTTAGTAACATTTTCTCAAATTATAGCAAAACAAAATACTACAAAATATTTAAAAAAACTAAAATTTACAAAAAGAAATATATAATTTAATTTATTTCTGATTTTTTGGATATTTTTCAGATTTTTTAAAAATAATTTTTAAGTAACAAATTATCCAGTTCTAAAGAAAAAAAAAAAAAACCGGCATGGCACGCAAAGCATGTCATACCAAACTGTATTGTGCCTTTAAACGTGTTGTGTTCATCTCCGATACTGTGGAGCACGTCTAAAAACTTCGATGTGTTAGCACAGCACGGCCTCTTTCCGGGCACGCCAAAACACGGTATGTACGCTGAAACACAGTTCATTACAGCCGCAATACCCTTCAATTAGCCTTTCAACTAAGATATTTTTTTCAGTTTATCTGGATGATGTTCTGGATGTAGAACGATGGATGTAATTTTACGTTTTAATTAATAAAAATTATATATGACAGCCACTGTCAAGAGTTAAAAAAAAAAATGATATCTTTTCAGTTTACCTCAGGTCAATGCAACTTTTCAGCACGCTTGTCATTAGTTATGGTGCATTTTTCAATTTTTGGCAATGCATAACCAGGTCTGGATCTTTTGTAGTTTGACAACGAATGCGATCTTAATTTGTTGGATTAGTTGACTGAAACTGAAGTCAGTTCTCTCCTTCAGATAGGGTGGCAAGGGATTGGCCCCTGTTTTTTTCTCTTAAAAGTAAAATTGGTTGGACCATATTTTTTTTTCTTTCCAATTAGATATGGACCACACAGTATACATACACAATTGTTTTTATCTACTTCCAGTATTCACCTCCAAGTTTGGCTTCTGATTTTAAAGTAAATGATATCAAGCAGATGTGGGTCAGCAAAATTTTCGCATCATATCTAGTCATCTGCTTTTTATTTAGTCTTTTTTTTTTCTTAAGATAGCGTTTGTTACTCTGTTAATCTCAGTCAAAATGACTTGTTAGGTTTGTCATTTAAGCTGTACATTTTTTTATAGTTTGAAAGCGTGATTTTTGTTGGGTTAATTAACTGAAGAAATTGAATCCCCCTTATGTAAACTACATATTTAATGGGCTGAGGTACTTGCTATAATAAAAAATGGTATTACAAACACACTTAAATTTAAATCTACTTATTCAATTATATATGCTTATCTTTCAAATTTTATTAAATTTTAAAGTTTATTAATTTATAATAATTATAATTATTGATTAATCTTGTTTTGTTAATAATACTTTTTTAACTTCTAATTTTTTTATGAACATGTTCTGTAGTTAATTTTTACTAATTTATATGTAATGTATGTATCTTGTATTTGTATCCGTATTTGTTTAGCATTCAAACCGCATCTGTATGTGAAACTATTTGTCTCCAAAAATTGACAATAGATAAAAACAATTTAGAAAATATATATTGAGTGAGGCTACGGTGCTATGCATAGTACGGATTGGGTCCGTGCTACGGCTCAAAATTTGACTTTTTAAAATCCTAACGGTCGATCCGAACCATTTAACATGATTATAAAATGAATATGTACTTGGAAACCAAATTTTACATTTTTTCAAATTTTTTTACTATTTTTTCGAAAATCACTTGATATGAACATTGTGGACCATCCAAAAACAGCCTATCTAAAAAAATAGTAAAAAAATTCGAAAAATGTAAATTTTGGTTTGCAAGTACATATTCATTTTATAATCATGTTGAACGGTTCGGATCGACCGTTAGGATTTTAAAAAGTCAAATTTTGAGCCGTAGCACGGACCCAAACGGTGCTATGCATATCACCGTAGCCTCACTCATATATATTCGTATCTGATTTATCTTCCGTTTACCTCAGGTCAATGCAAGTTTTCAAAACGCTTGTCGTTTTGGTTATGGTGTATTTTTCAATTTCTAGCGATATAGTTATAGTAAATAATTCAACTGATACATTGTTTGTACGTAGTAGAAGATTAATGAATATATTTAAAGTTTTTTTAATCTTTATTGACTGTATCTTAGACAAAATAAGAAACTATTAATAAGAAAAAAAATTCAATAATCTGGCTAATAAGAAGCAATATCAATGTCGCAACGATAGATATATAAATCTTAAATTATTGTATCTTAGACGTAATAACAAAAAAATAATAAACGAATTCAATATCTCTATTTTTTACTTGCGTTATCTACAAATACAAAATACAAATACAATTGTAGTCCAACAATAAGGTTTGTACCAAATTTCTACCTCAATTATATTTCAAGACTCATTATAATTAATAAATTAGCAGACAGTAGATTAACTTAAAAATAAATTTGGATCTAGCCAAGAAGTTAAGACTTAATATTTAATGAATTGTAGTTTACTTAAATTTGTTTTACATCATAAATTGAGAAACAAGGGAACAAACCATTATAGAGAATTAGTTTTAAGTAATTTCTACTATTTCAGAATTCTGTGTGTTGTAGTGAATCATTCACAGAGGTCAGCTGCAACAGAGTCTATGATCAACATACCACTTAATTAATTAAAGAAATACGGAAAATATCTCTCTCAATTTATCTATTACTAAAAATTTCAACATACCACTTAATTAATTAGGTGCAATAAATTAAAAGATACTGGTTCAAGTTTCATTGAATTATCATGTCAATTAAGTTTAAATACTAGCTTGTTTAAAAAAAAAGAATTAAATTTTGAATGCACCATGCCAGCTATATATAGATTAATGAAACTTGAACCAGCTATATATATACAATTAAGTTTAAATGCCAGCTATATATAGATTAATGAAATTTTGAATGCACCATGCCAGTAAATATGAAAGAGATAAATTAATTACTAACCATCAGCCTTGCTCTCTTCCAGGGTTCGAGCAGCCTCGGTACAATGAAATACTAGAATTTGTGAAAAATAGGAAGAGAATGCAGAGAACTGGAAGAGCTTTTGTTGTTGACATGTTTGGAATACGGATACGGATTAGATATTAGACAAATACATACAGATACGGATCGAGTAACTGATATCCATAGATATATACATAAATATTTTCATAATATATATTAAACTATATGGTATATATCTACTATTAGAATGCGAATAGTTAAAATTCAAAATCATATCCGTACCTAATTTTCGAATACGGATCCGGATTCGGTCAGATAATATCCAACCTGTTTTATATGGTGTGGTGTGGTGTAAATGTCTCATTCATTGGTTAAATCAATAGTTAATTCATGATTTTATATGGCCAATCATTCCATTCTAATGCAAGCTGTATTTTCCAAAAAAAAAAGAGAGTTATTTATTAGAGACTAGTTCAAGTGAACATGCTGTAATTCAAATATAAGACAAAGGAAGATTGTTGTTATTTTTTTTTATTATTATTGAGATTAAGAATAAAAATAGGGATGTTTAAAAACATTAATTTTTTAATCATGGTTTTAAATGGGTTAAATCAATAGTGATCAATTCATAATTTCATATGGCCAAACATGTCATTCTAATTAATGCAACCTGTATTTTGTAAAACCTGATACAATGGTATAGCATGTACATGAGGCTTGGTTACTCAAATGTTTTTATTTTTTACTTATTTTGGAGTCATTTAACTATTTAAAAATGATTAAAACGGACAGTTAAGCTTATAATGTAATAATATGTACAAATATTTATTTAATTAATTGGAAATATTCAATTATATTTTTAAGAAACATATCATATAGTATTGATTGTTGTATGTATATTAGATGTTTTTTATATTCATTTTGGACTCATTTGAAGTGATGAATTAATTGATTAAAACTGACAACTATATTTGAAACATGACCTAACATGTGTAAAAGTACTTTTAGATCACTTTGGGTGCGTTTAGATCATCCAAGAATAGAGCTAATCTTGAGTTAGCTCCATTATTCTCAAATTTTGGTGATCCAAACACCAATTAGTTAGCAAATTGGGTTAGTTCAAGAATAGCTCTATTCTACTAACCCATAGAAATTGTAAGTTAGCAAGAATAGAGCTAGTGGGGTTAATGAACTCTATGAAAATTACGTCTCGTGGTATGGTGCAAAGATGAAACTTTTGTCCTGCATGCTAATCAAGATTTGGGTGCAGTATTCCAGCGACTCAGCGTTGTTGTATTTCATCGATATTGCGCTGATCAGATTTGCATCCATATGTCCGATGTCGAAACTTTTTTTCATACCGCCTGAAATAATGGTCGTGCAATACCTGAAAGTAAGGATTGTCAGACTAGAGGAGGAAAAATCTGAGGTACTGGATTTAATTAAAAGCTGGAGATGACTGGCTATATATATATATATATATATATAAAAGTATGAGAAGCGGGGATTAGCAAATCAACAAGCAAAACAATATCATTACGACACAGTAATGAAAGTTATCTTAATTACATAAAAAGTAAGATTTAATTAAGAAAGAAGCGGGGATTAGCGAATCTTTTTAAGTACCGTTGACGGTGACCAAGTCTAGTACACGGAAAATTCTCCCGATATAATTCCGTTTTGGAAAATGCAGTACTCCTTTATTTGTGGACAAGAAATATTCAACTAGTTGAGGAAATTCCAATGCATCCTGGATCACCAATTATCTATCTCTCAATTTGTCACTGAGTGAAGAATGTTTCTAACTAGGTATGGAATGAAATGGAGTCTTGTACGAATGATTTTTAGACAATATATTATTCAATGTTTGTTTACATTCCAGAATCAATGCTCTCCGTATAAGAAGTCACCGGCATGGATTTTGAAATTCGTAATCGGAATCGGAATTAGATACTTGACTATGGAATCGGAACCAGATGAATGCATGGCTGAAATCAAAAGAATCGGATTGGAAACTCAGATTTTTTTGGCCGAAGCTTGTTTTGTAGCCAAAATATAGATAAAATTAGTAAAAAAAAATAATATGTAAGAAAACATGTAGACATCAAATAATATACTAATTATATAATATAATATAAGCATTACAAATAGAATACACCTTTTATACAAGCTAGCTGTAATTTATGCATAAAAAAAGTAAGATTATATTGGCAGCATAAATTTAGTGCAGGATTATCTTGGCAAGGTATGTATTAAGTTGTTTTTTCTAGTTCAAATTATGTTTGCATAATTTAAATTTTTTTTTTTGTGATTTGAAATCATAGATCAACATGTGCCAAGAAAAAAACGTAAAGGACTCGGCCTGACTCGGGCTTCACTCGGCCTGAAAATCAGATAACTCGGCTGAGTCAAACACTGTTCAACCCTGTTTTGATGAAAAAATCGCTAGGACGCGAGACTCAGATGAAACTCAGATTGGACCCAACCAATACGAAGATATTAATCCATAGTACGGACCAATGTGCGCTATGCATAGTACCATAGCCAATTTAAACAACCAGCAGTCTGGGCAAGGAAAGGAGATACCTCCGGTTTTTGCATAATTTTTTTATTAATGTGTTTATAATTTATATTATATTTATGGGCTACAGCACTTGAGTTAATTCAAATTTTGTATGAATTTTATGTTCTTTCAATTGTTTGCAGGATAAAGAGCAGGTAGCATCTTCGCAACCCTCAACTCCTATCAAATAATCTTTTTTATTTTTATGTTTTTTTAGATCTAATGGACGAGGTTGTAGTTTAGATGGTAATTGATGAAATATATCCTTGTTTTGGAGACGATTTAACAAATTGCATAGTGTTACTTAAAAGTTGTGTCAATTTGCGTTTTCTAACACTGTTGTTTTGAGTTTGTACAGCTCACAGGCTATAGAATCAAAACAGCATTGCATATGCTTAGTGCGCTGCATGAAGCCAAAACTACTCTGTTAAGATATTAACCCAGATTTGTGGTGGGTTTGTATTATCCTGGCATCTGATTTTTAACTATTGGTAACTAAATAGTAATAACACAAGCCAAAACAATTAGCAGATCGAATCTAACTGGACTGAAAGTGCCCAAAATATTTTAACATTAAAATATCAGAAGTATCTTAGTGTTAAATTTTACATGATGGTTTATCATAACAAATTTTAAATAGGCTATTCAGAATCAGTAATTTGAAATTACTTTTGTAATTGGGATACTATTCTCCCAATTAGTTCAATTAGAAAATATCCAAAAAACCGAATTAATAATTCAGTTTTTTCTGGAGTATCAAAATAATCCTATAAAAAGTTCTGAAGAAATTGAAAATCAAATATCAATGTTGTCGTTTAACTGCCCAGAACTGTTAACAATAATATTAGTGCCCTTGTTGTAAATCAAATATTCTCAAAACTGTTAACAATAATCATTGATCATGTTGTAAATCAAATATTTTATTTTTAAAATGCCAAGTGATGATAGAGCTCGGCAACCTAGCTAATTGTCAATTAAAATAATTGAAGTCCTAGTCCAGTCTACATAAATTGTATTTATGCTTTTGTTTGACTGACATGGATCCCATGCAAGACTAGTGGTTTATAATTTCATACTTTTTAATTATAAATAAGACAATTGCTTCACTGTTGTATTGCTTCACATGCATCCAGTGCATTATGTGAAAAGAGAATCTTTACTACTAGTGGATGTGGACCGTTCTTTTAGCTCTGCACGAATCTCAAAGCATCAAATAATACTGGTCCTGCACCATCCGAAATTGGCACTGTTAAAGTAGTGGACCCCACCGTTCAATACAACAGTGGATACTTGTCCTACTTGTCACACACATCTTACTATTTGTATTCTTGAAAACGGAGACCTTCAGACTCGAAAATAGGAGATGATGAAGCTAATGATTTATAGTTTCTCCAATAATATTTTATTTTAATAATGAAATATTGATTCTGTTATAAAATAAAGATAAATAAACTATATAAGATATTGAGAATGTAAAAGATGGCAATCTTTTTATTAATATATTTTTGTTGTATACAATACAAGATTATAAAACATTTATTTAAAAACAGCAAATTGTAAATGAAAAACTATCTAAATTAATTCTATCATATTAATCATATATAGACATGTTAGGTGTCATATTTTGACACGTAACGTGTTATGTGTACTCCAAATAGCTATCGATCCCTTCCTCATACGCTCTGACATATTTTTCGATAATGGTGAAATTTCCTTAGTTAAAAGATTATGAGGAGTGGCGGAACTCGATTTTCAAATTACAGGGTCAAACGTAAATGGATCCATCACATAAAATTTTCTTGCTACGATGAGAGTCAATATTACATTACCATAATATTTACTCTAAATTATATATAAATAAGGTACAAGTATAATAGTTTTAAAAATAAACGAAGATCAATTAATTCCATTTGTTTCGTGTGGAGGCACATGGCTATGAAATATTTCTCATTTTACATAAAGTACGCACCAATGCACGGTACTTAAATATTTTTGTATGGTCAACTATGCATGCAATTGTTCCAATAAACAATGAATTGGGCTGAAAAATACTTATTATTGCCTTCATAAGAAGGCCTGCCAGCAACAAAACTCCAGTTTAGCATACTTGTGTTTCTTTCATGCTAGACGTAGTTCGTGACGTACTCGTTTCCAGCTCAAATATCAGGAAATTACATGCATGATTTGTTACTCAATTAGCATGTAATTATTAAGATATTTATTACTGTGAGCTTTCTAATTATACCTTCTCATAATAAAAACTTGTGTAAATTCCAATATTTATTCCTTTTTAAATGTCTCTTGTAAAAAAAAAGGAACCTACATCTCTCCAGACTCCAGAGTGATGTGATCCATCACAATATGTGCCAGGTCCCTAATATTTTTCATAATTACAGCCTAATTATACTAAGACATTATTGTTTTAATTTTCCTTTACAACAATTTGTAGTAAAAAATCATGCTCAGCAGTAAAAAATTAAAAGGAGAAGAGGAAAGCATAAAGCACCCCATAAACAAGTGAAAATTGTCTCAGATTATTTGCTTCTGCTATACATTGCAAATTCATAGAGATGTGAGAAACCAAAAATGAAGATGGATCATACAATAAATAAGAAGCATATTTGTCTCAAATAAAGAACAAATTGTTTCTCCTATGTTTCAAGTACAATATTATATTAGCAAGCTCAACTCATTTCCACCAACTTTTCTTCTTCATATGATACCTTCTGCTCCTCTACTAAGAAAATACTATAAAAAAAAAAATTCACTACTTTGGCATCATAGTATATCATACGTTTATTTCATTCAAAAATTCTCTACTGTCTAGTGGTATAATAAGATACGCAATACTTGGTTATTCGTTATAATTTTTCGGATACGAATATGAAAACGGATATTTTCGGATACGAATATGAAAATGAATAGTTTCTAATATGAATATGAAAACGGATAGTTTCGGATACGGATATGAATCGGATATTAAATGAATACGAATACGGATAGGATATGAGACGGATACGAATACGGATATGAAAAATAATTGGATAATTTATAAAAATAAATTACTAATTTACATTGTAGTAAAGAATAACATCTAAATAACATCTAAAAAAATTAAAGAGCCTTGAACTAGCTGTATCAACGATCATGTTACTTGACCTTCTTCTAAACCAGCTACATCTTTTGTTTCTAATTTTTCAGCAAGATCATATATCAATACTATGCAATTAAAAATATAAATACTGTTATTACAATCTCCACGTGACAATCACGTGACAGCAACCGGCTTGCATTTTAGTTTTTAGGTTTCTTTGTTAGCGTTGTGTTTTAAGATTGTGAATCTTTATTGGGCCTTGATTCTCAGTCAGGCCACCGGCCCACTGTCATAGAAGAACAAATTCATATCACCTAAAATACATTATTTTTTTGGGTTTGAATCTGATCTGTTCATTACATATTAGCTAGAATCTAAAATGATCTATGTGCACTAAAAGTTTGGACTAGATTGATCCGGATTATGATCAGACGGTCTGTATTAAAACACAAATGGTGAGGTAATGTGGAGGATCCAGACTCGAAGAGAGTAGGTGCTTCCCCACACAGATCCGCCACGATTTTTGAATAATTTTTTAGTTCATCCCTATCTAACTCTCTGTCACAATTTTCTAGTTCAGCCCTATCCATAACTATAGGATCTATGATCGTATAAAATATATTATATGTGGGTAAGTTCAAAATAAAGCAACAAATATTTTTTTTATTAAGGGATTTTGATACATTCTAATATTTTTTAAATGTTAATTTGAAGAATTGAATATGTGTTTTTTTATAAACCTAAAGTTTGATTACCGTAAACTTAATTAAATATTTGTATAAGGAAGAATGTTCAATTTGTTCAAAATAAGAAAAAAAATCTAACATCTATTTAGCAACAACACGTAAATGCTTACTATATCCATATAAGAAAGTGTGAATCGCAACCTTTTTTGTTTTTGGGTAATTGTTGGTTCCTACTTCCTACATACTAATATAAAATTTTGAGTAAATATTGTTGGTTCCCAATTATATATTATATTAGAAAATTTGTTGTTTGCAATTTCTCTTTCTCCATTGCTACTTTGAAATCGAAACTTAACCAGCAAATTCATATCGTTGCTCTTGTTGTACCTAATGACTAATTACCCCCATTATTTGTATATAAGCAATGTGCGTCCAACCATGTAAATTTATTTGATTTTGTATTCTTATTTATAAAAACTGCCAATTGATGATGCCCGTCTAGCTCAGTTGGTAGAGCGCAAGGCTCTTAACCTTGTGGTCGTGGGTTCGAGCCCCACGGTGGGCGCATTTGTTTTGTTAAAGTTTACTTGTGTAATTTTACGGGCACTAAAATTTAAAGGCGGCCTATCTGACATTCTGAGCCCATATTTATTTGTTATTGTAATATACGTACCTTTACAGCACTCGCCACGAGAAAATGCTGATAAATAGATGCAAATGTGATTCACCTGGCCTGTAAAGGCCCAAATTAAGAGGCCTTATATTATCTGATAAAATGGCCCACATATCAGGAATAATAAAAGTGACGGGAGTAAGAGGACACCGGAAACATGCTACATACAGATCCAAAAGCCTTATGTTATTTGATTGTAGCATTGATTTTCTTTCCATTGAGATTTGTAGTGCTCCTTCCACTACTGATTTCCAGTTGCACTTCGCATATTCTCATCGATTGATCCCTTTATTTCTACGTTAATGATCTCATCTAGAGTTTCTAGATATAGTAACACCTAATGTTTTACACTTCGCATATTCTCACTACTGATTTACAGTTGCCTAAGAGAATACTCCAATATATAAATATGCATCATAAATGCAATTCACACATTACAATATTCTTATTTAATTGAGTGCATATCAAACGTCTTTCAATTGAAATACTTAGACTATCCCACCCCCCCCCCCCCCCCCCCCCCCACCTAAATTTGTTAATAGAAAGAACTAACATTCGTCATTACAACATATATACTACAACACCATAAATTACCACTGCTATCCAAATTTTACTGATAGTACATATTTAGTAGAGCCCTTCTTCTATTTTGATCCTTTTTTTTCTGTCTCTATGGCCTAAGCACCTTTGTTCGTGCTGAATTCAACTCCTTGGTAACATATTTGATAGAAATGCGTTCTTTTGGAGACTCTTTGGAGCACATAAGCCCGCATTGAATCACTGAAACCAAACAACTATAGACATTTTCAGGTGCATACAGATTGTGTTCTCCATCAGTTTCAGAGAATAATTTGGGGTCGACTATATCCATGACTTGGTCGGGGAAAGCCATCTCAACTTCCTTCTGAAGGCTAAAACCATCTCTGATTCTTTCGTCGGTTGGACTTACTCCAGTGAACAACTCAAGCAGAAGAATGCCGTAGCTATAGACATCTCCTTCTATCGATGGCCGACCACCCATCCCATACTCTAGACATTGAAAAGCTAATAGTTAAAGCTCTAAATTTACTACAGAAGCATACTGAACTGTGACTCTACCTATTAACATCTGTATAATTCACCAAGTTTTTCTGTTTCAAACTTGGGCTCACATGGTCGTGCATATATTTGTGTATTTTTTTTTCAAATTGTATAGCCCAACAAGGTAAATTAAACAAGTATACATAGATAATAAAATTAAGTCTCAATCATGTTAGTATAAATGAGGCAACATATATTTTTTCCTTCAGCCTCGCTAGTGGAACAAACTTGGCCAAACTTTTCCTTGAACCTTAACAAAGTCTATGAATAATTTTCGTTGCTGGGACATACTAAAAAAAGTACTTATTAAATAATAATCTCCGCTAAATATACCTGGAGGAATGTAGCCAATAGAACCTTTGATTCCACCGGTCCTCGACATTGATTGAGAAGGCATGGTATCAGGTCGAACCAAAAACCTTGCTAATCCAAAATCACTCACATGTGCAGTCATATCATCATCCAAAAGTACATTACTAGGTTTGAGATCACAATGCACGATTGGTGCAGGTAAATGGTAATGGAGATAATCTACGGCTGCCGCCACATCAAATGCAATGTTCAACCTCTGGGTGAAGCTGAGGCTTCTGAATGGCCCATCTGTAGATGCATTTGGATGCAACCATGTGGCCAAGCTACCATTTGGCATGAACTCAAAAACCAAAGCCTTGAAATCATTACCTTGGTAGTCTATGCTAGAGCACAAACTCAGCACTTTTATAAGGTTCCGGTGTCTCACATTTTTTAATGCCTCACATTCAGAGAAGAAACTTCTAGAAGCACTGTGTTTCTCAAGGTTTAGCACCTTCACCGCAACGGTTGTCACATTCTCGAAGCTAATAATGGCTTTGTAAACTTCTCCAAATGAACCTCTTCCAATTAGATTATTCGGGGAGAAATTTTCAGTAGCTCTAAGAAGGTCAGTGTATGAAACAAGCTCTAACCCATATTTCAAAGCTTTATCAGATTGTGGTTTGTTTCGAGGGTTGTTTCTAGTATAATAAATCACTAACAAGCAAATGATTGCAATTATGCAAATAAAAGAACCAACAATTGAACTTATGAGCACCATGTTTCGTTGAGAGTGATGTCTCTGTGTGGAAGGCTGTGAGATGCAATGTGACAAATTCATTTGAGGTACTCCACCACAAAGCTTTGGATTTCCTCTTACATCTAGACCACTAGTATTCTTCAAAATGCCTTCTTTTGGTAATTCCCCCTCGAAATTATTGAAAGAAATATTCAAATATTGCAAGTTCATTGTACCCAGGAATTCAGGGACTTGACCAGAGAACAAGTTGTTAGAGACATCAAGAATTTGCAGCCCTTTTAGATTGCTCAATCTAGTTGGAATTGTTCCTTGGAACAGATTTCTATCAAGATAAAGGGCTTGAAGTACCTGGCATCCATCAATTGTGCTAGGAATCTCTCCACTCAACTTGTTATTCGAGATATCAATTGATTGCAGGTTTTTCAAGTTACCAATTTCTGGTGGCAAGATGCCAGTTAGATAATTGTGTGACAAGTTCAAACTGATCGAAAGAGAAGGAAGACCCATGATTTCTTTGGGAATTTTACCTACCAACTTATTATTTGGAAAACTCAGCACTTCTAATAATTTCATGCTCCTTAATTCTGGTGGTATACCCCCTTCTAATGCATTATTATCTAGATATAGCTGGGTCATTTGGGTAAGGTTGGCAAAAGTTCCCGGGATTTGTCCTGAAATCATGTTACTACTCAGATCTAATATTTCCAATTTGGAAAGATTACCAATTTCTACTGGAATGATGCCACTCAAAAACATTCCGTATAGCCAAACGAGACTTAAGTTATTGAGTTTTCTGTAACATCCCAATTTTTTTTTAAATATGAAATTTTCATTTTACTTGAAATAAAGTGGTATGGCAATATAGATTTTCAAGTATAATTACAAACTTTGTTATCTCAATCATTTGAAATAAATACACAAGAAGTACATTGGAAAATTTTAATGTGGAAATAGATAATTTTAAAATCCTTAACAAATATTTAATTATGTTATAATCATAAATACTAAAATATCATAAGATATTAAGATTTACATTATGATACGGTAAATAAATTATAGATGTTAATTAGTTTTATTATACTTGTAAAATATTTAGTCTAACATGGGCTATTTAAAATTTGGTAATATCATGTAAGTTGAAAACATAGTATTTAAAGGCCAAGTTATTTCTAATAATATATGGGGTTTAGTGCAAAATAACTAATTATTAGAATAAGGAGAAAAATAAGTGAATTTCTTTTAATAAGACCATTTTGCATGAATATACACGTGTAACCACATTAACCTTTAGTTAATGCCACCTAGCAACTCCACTCACATGCTCTTGCCGATTTATTTATGTCCTCTAATTTGATGGTGGGGAAAGGGGGCCGACAGAGAGGGAAAAGATAGAAAATTCAGGGTGAATATCGGAAATAAAGAGGAAACAAAAAAAGAGGGAGAAATTAGAATGAAATAGAAAGGAGAAATTAAGAGAGAAATAGAAATATAAAAGAGTAGAATGAGGGGAGAAAAAGAGGAGGAAGTAGACGCGTCGGTAGCTCGAGGTGGCCGAGAAGGGAAGACGAAAACGTGTTGCTTTGCTTAGTTGATTGCTTGTGTTCATGTGGCTGCTCTCGAACGAATCGATCGACTCGATTCTGATAAGTGAATTGACTTTGAGCCCTATCGTGCCCAACATTAAAAGGTGCGGATTTCGAGTTATTCCTAGTCCCTCCTAACTTGTTTAATTGTTGTTGTAAGCTCGTGGGTTTCTTTGCTTGTTTTTGATCGCATGTTGATTTCTTGATTATTGTGATTTAATTGAGCGATTACTGTACATCACTGGTACGGGTCTAGTGTATTGCTGCACACCAGCTGTTCGGTGAAATGTCTAAGAGAAGTAATTTAGTGGTACAGGTCTGGTGTGTTGCTGCACATCAGCTGTTCGGTGAAATGTCTAAGAGAAGTAAATTAGTGGTATGGGTCTGGTGTGTTGCTGCACATTAGCTGTTCGGTGAAATGCCTAAGAGAAGTAAATTGTTGGTAATCTTAAGGTTAATATATGGTAGTGATTTGGTTTGCTTGATTGTTATTGCCTTGATGATTGCTTGTTGATTTCTAGTTTGTTTGTCATACTATAGATAGTTGTTATAGTTTTTCAATTGTATGATATGAAGGTATGAAATGCCTTAGGAAGCATGATCATACTTCTCTAAAATTTATGCATGACAGGATATCAAATAATCTGGTTGAAACATAAGTTTGATTTAAGTGAATGATGGCACAATAATGATGCATAGTCTCATGAAGCATAGTATATAGTCATATGTGAAATTGATTAATTATTAAAATGGATACTTGACCGGTCATGTAGGCACTGTCTTTTCATGTCCTGATTGCACGAGATTATTTGTTTGATTAGTGTAGCTTGCCTGTTGCTCGGTTGCCAATTGCTTGTAGTTAAAGTCTTGAAGTTGGTATTTTTATTGCATAAACGAGTCGCATGACATACGCTTGCATCAGGAACTGAACCATATTTCTGTTTGCATGAAATTAACTTGTATGCATGGTACAAGGCATTAGTTGTACTGGAGACGGTGAAATACATGACATAAGATATGAGCTGATTAAATTTTGGATGGTATACTTGCATGCATGATACATAGTTTCATATGAATTATGCATTTGTTATACATGAATCTTGAATAGAAATGAGAATATATAGAACACATTGATTTGCTTGTATATGAAATGTCTTGTATGTACTTTGATGGGAATTGAAGAATGAAATCCAAGAGCTGTGTAGGCTCCATATTCGGGTAGCGCATAGCAAGAGCTGTGTAGGCGCCATATTCGGGTAGCGCATAGCGTGAGCTGTGTAGGCGCCATATTCGGGTAGCGCATGGCAAGAGCTGTGTAGGCGCCAAATTCGGGTAGCGCATGGCAAGAGCTGTGTAGGCGCCATATTCGGGTAGCGCATGGCAAGAGCCGTGTAGGCGCCATATTCGGGTAGCGCATGGCAAGAGCCGTGTAGGCGCCATATTCGGGTAGCGCATGGCAAGAGCCGTGTAGGCGCCAAATTCGGGTAGCGCATGGCAAGAGCCGTGTAGGCGCCATATTCGGTAGCGCATGGCAAGAGCCGTGTAGGCGCCATATTCGGGTAGCGCATGGCAAGAGCCGTGTAGGCGCCAAATTCGGGTAGCGCATGGCAAGAGCCGTGTAGGCGCCATATTCGGGTAGCGCATGGCAAGAGCCGTGTAGGCGCCAAATTCGGGTAGCGCATGGCAAGAGCCGTGTAGGCGCCATATTCAGGTAGAGTATGACCGGATTTATGCTTGGTGCAAGAACTTGTAACGCATGATAAACAAAGGAAAATGTTTGGAAATTGATCAACTTGAAAAAAATGTGCATATTTGAGAATTGCTAAATTTGGATTAAAGAATGGTTAAACAATAGGGTTGCATAGGTAAATTTGATTGAACTTTTAAGTCTACTCCACGTGAGCATTGCACTTTGGGGTTTATAGAACTTTTACGTTATCATAAGCATAACTTAGTTAATGAAATGTCACAGGTAAACTTATTCTTGGATTACTTAGTAAGGTTCTAATTTTGGTCTACATTGATTCACGCTAGCATTTTACTATTGATGGTGAATTATTTATTTGGCTTGATGATCAATGTTGCTCTTTTATAATTATGCTCGATGCTGGTTTGGTTTAGTTGGTTGGGTCTTAGAATAACTCGACTGGAACTGAATACCGCACTGGGAGATTTTCAATCTCTCATCTTTCCACTTTGTGGGTTCCAGGTACAAAGCGCAAGACACAAAAATGAGATGTCGAACTAGAGGATTGCGTGACGTGCCACAAAAATGAGTATTTGGTTTACTTTAAATAGATCTGTTATGATATGTCGATTGCCTTTTATTGTACCATAACAGGTTTTATTTTTCAATTTGTTTGATTACATGTAAATTTTGAAACTTAAAAGAAAAGTTTATTCATGTATTGTGGCTCTTGTCTTTGTCATTGGTAATGTATGTATATATATTGTGTATGATTATGGAATCGCCTTGCGCTAATGAGCGCGGCGGGTTGTCTGCCCTGTTGTCGGGGTGTGACAACTAAAGTGGTATCAGAGCAAATATACACATATATTACCAATGACGTAATGCATATCCTATCTTGTCCTCAATAAGTTAGATTTTAAATGAATATGAATTTAATTGTCAATCAACCCTCTTGATTTTTAACAAAACAAGAAGTAGATGATGATTAGGTGACAAAATGGTGCAGCGGAAGCGTGGAAGATATTGTGAATTAAATTATGATAATTGTCCTAAGGAAAAGAAAACTAATTCAACGATACCAAAAGTATGTGATGACTAGTTAAAGGTGCAGCGGAAGCGTGGTGGATATAAAAAAAAAATTTATTAGATCATGATAATTGGCCCGACTTAAAGACGGCCAAGTATATTCTTAAGGGGGGAGGATCTTAGTATCTATATATTCTCGAATTTAAGACCAGACCTATGTATGTTCAGAGGACTGAACATATTTTAAGGGGGGAGGAATTGTAACATCCCAATTTTTTTTTAAATATGAAATTTTCATTTTACTTGAAATAAAGTGGTATGGCAATATAGATTTTCAAGTATAATTACAAACTTTGTTATCTCAATCATTTGAAATAAATACACAAGAAGTACATTGGAAAATTTTAATGTGGAAATAGATAATTTTAAAATCCTTAACAAATATTTAATTATGTTATAATCATAAATACTAAAATATCATAAGATATTAAGATTTACATTATGATACGGTAAATAAATTATAGATGTTAATTAGTTTTATTATACTTGTAAAATATTTAGTCTAACATGGGCTATTTTAAAATTTGGTAATATCATGTAAGTTGAAAACATAGTATTTAAAGGCCAAGTTATTTCTAATAATATATGGGGTTTAGTGCAAAATAACTAATTATTAGAATAAGGAGAAAAATAAGTGAATTTCTTTTAATAAGACCATTTTGCATGAATATACACGTGTAACCACATTAACCTTTAGTTAATGCCACCTAGCAACTCCACTCACATGCTCTTGCCGATTTATTTATGTCCTCTAATTTGATGGTGGGGAAAGGGGGCCGACAGAGAGGGAAAAGATAGAAAATTCAGGGTGAATATCGGAAATAAAGAGGAAACAAAAAAAGAGGGAGAAATTAGAATGAAATAGAAAGGAGAAATTAAGAGAGAAATAGAAATATAAAAGAGTAGAATGAGGGGAGAAAAAGAGGAGGAAGTAGACGCGTCGGTAGCTCGAGGTGGCCGAGAAGGGAAGACGAAAACGTGTTGCTTTGCTTAGTTGATTGCTTGTGTTCATGTGGCTGCTCTCGAACGAATCGATCGACTCGATTCTGATAAGTGAATTGACTTTGAGCCCTATCGTGCCCAACATTAAAAGGTGCGGATTTCGAGTTATTCCTAGTCCCTCCTAACTTGTTTAATTGTTGTTGTAAGCTCGTGGGTTTCTTTGCTTGTTTTTGATCGCATGTTGATTTCTTGATTATTGTGATTTAATTGAGCGATTACTGTACATCACTGGTACGGGTCTAGTGTATTGCTGCACACCAGCTGTTCGGTGAAATGTCTAAGAGAAGTAATTTAGTGGTACAGGTCTGGTGTGTTGCTGCACATCAGCTGTTCGGTGAAATGTCTAAGAGAAGTAAATTAGTGGTATGGGTCTGGTGTGTTGCTGCACATTAGCTGTTCGGTGAAATGCCTAAGAGAAGTAAATTGTTGGTAATCTTAAGGTTAATATATGGTAGTGATTTGGTTTGCTTGATTGTTATTGCCTTGATGATTGCTTGTTGATTTCTAGTTTGTTTGTCATACTATAGATAGTTGTTATAGTTTTTCAATTGTATGATATGAAGGTATGAAATGCCTTAGGAAGCATGATCATACTTCTCTAAAATTTATGCATGACAGGATATCAAATAATCTGGTTGAAACATAAGTTTGATTTAAGTGAATGATGGCACAATAATGATGCATAGTCTCATGAAGCATAGTATATAGTCATATGTGAAATTGATTAATTATTAAAATGGATACTTGACCGGTCATGTAGGCACTGTCTTTTCATGTCCTGATTGCACGAGATTATTTGTTTGATTAGTGTAGCTTGCCTGTTGCTCGGTTGCCAATTGCTTGTAGTTAAAGTCTTGAAGTTGGTATTTTTATTGCATAAACGAGTCGCATGACATACGCTTGCATCAGGAACTGAACCATATTTCTGTTTGCATGAAATTAACTTGTATGCATGGTACAAGGCATTAGTTGTACTGGAGACGGTGAAATACATGACATAAGATATGAGCTGATTAAATTTTGGATGGTATACTTGCATGCATGATACATAGTTTCATATGAATTATGCATTTGTTATACATGAATCTTGAATAGAAATGAGAATATATAGAACACATTGATTTGCTTGTATATGAAATGTCTTGTATGTACTTTGATGGGAATTGAAGAATGAAATCCAAGAGCTGTGTAGGCTCCATATTCGGGTAGCGCATAGCAAGAGCTGTGTAGGCGCCATATTCGGGTAGCGCATAGCGTGAGCTGTGTAGGCGCCATATTCGGGTAGCGCATGGCAAGAGCTGTGTAGGCGCCAAATTCGGGTAGCGCATGGCAAGAGCTGTGTAGGCGCCATATTCGGGTAGCGCATGGCAAGAGCCGTGTAGGCGCCATATTCGGGTAGCGCATGGCAAGAGCCGTGTAGGCGCCATATTCGGGTAGCGCATGGCAAGAGCCGCGTAGGCGCCAAATTCGGGTAGCGCATGGCAAGAGCCGTGTAGGCGCCATATTCGGGTAGCGCATGGCAAGAGCCGTGTAGGCGCCATATTCGGGTAGCGCATGGCAAGAGCCGTGTAGGCGCCAAATTCGGGTAGCGCATGGCAAGAGCCGTGTAGGCGCCATATTCGGGTAGCGCATGGCAAGAGCCGTGTAGGCGCCAAATTCGGGTAGCGCATGGCAAGAGCCGTGTAGGCGCCATATTCAGGTAGAGTATGACCGGATTTATGCTTGGTGCAAGAACTTGTAACGCATGATAAACAAAGGAAAATGTTTGGAAATTGATCAACTTGAAAAAAATGTGCATATTTGAGAATTGCTAAATTTGGATTAAAGAATGGTTAAACAATAGGGTTGCATAGGTAAATTTGATTGAACTTTTAAGTCTACTCCACGTGAGCATTGCACTTTGGGGTTTATAGAACTTTTACGTTATCATAAGCATAACTTAGTTAATGAAATGTCACAGGTAAACTTATTCTTGGATTACTTAGTAAGGTTCTAATTTTGGTCTACATTGATTCACGCTAGCATTTTACTATTGATGGTGAATTATTTATTTGGCTTGATGATCAATGTTGCTCTTTTATAATTATGCTCGATGCTGGTTTGGTTTAGTTGGTTGGGTCTTAGAATAACTCGACTGGAACTGAATACCGCACTGGGAGATTTTCAATCTCTCATCTTTCCACTTTGTGGGTTCCAGGTACAAAGCGCAAGACACAAAAATGAGATGTCGAACTAGAGGATTGCGTGACGTGCCACAAAAATGAGTATTTGGTTTACTTTAAATAGATCTGTTATGATATGTCGATTGCCTTTTATTGTACCATAACAGGTTTTATTTTTCAATTTGTTTGATTACATGTAAATTTTGAAACTTAAAAGAAAAGTTTATTCATGTATTGTGGCTCTTGTCTTTGTCATTGGTAATGTATGTATATATATTGTGTATGATTATGGAATCGCCTTGCGCTAATGAGCGCGGCGGGTTGTCTGCCCTGTTGTCGGGGTGTGACATTTTCCAAGCTCTGCTGGTATGCTTCCTGAAATTGGGTTATTACCCAGTGAGAGTGCAAAAAGACTAGTTGAAAGATTTGTTATAGAACTAGGGAAAACTCCTTGTAGTTGGTTGTTGTCAAGTTGTAACACTTGTAACAAAGTACAATTGGTCAAAGCATCCGTGAAACTCCAGTCACGTGGTCTCTTGGCTTCTAGTTGATTAGATCCTAAGATAAGGGAGTGAAGATTTTTTAAGGCACCAAAACTAGATGGTATCACACCACTGAAGTAATTATTATCTAATTGAACATCAATAAGAGCAGAACAATTGGATGTGGATGGTGGGATCCGTCCTTTGAGTTGATTTTCATATAGGTGTAGATGTTTCAAGTTTGGTAAAGCATTGCACATATCGAAAGGGAGAGTTCCATCAAGCTGGTTACTACCAAGTCCCAAATAATACAACGCTGATAGGTTGTAAAGGGAGTGTGGTATTTTACCCGAAATGTTATTATGATAAATGCTAAAAAACTGGAGGTTTTGAAGCTTCCCGAGGTCATCAGGAATGAATCCACTTAACCTATTTTCGGAAAGATCAATACCTGTTAAACTTTGAAGATCACCCAAGGAATGTGGGATGGAACCATATAATTTATTTTTGAAAAGACTAAGTAGCAGTAAGTTAGTAAGGTTACCCAAGGTGGAAGGAATTGATCCTGTGAGATTATTGGCATACAGTCCTAATTTTTGGAGCTGTGGGAGGAGACCGAATTCCAATGGTATGCCTCCTGTGAGGAAGTTATTCCCCAGATTGATATTTTGAAGTTCTTTGCATTGCGCTAAGTTAGATGGGATGGTTCCACGGAGATTATTATTTCTCAAATAAATAACTTCTAGATTTGAACAATTACTTAGAGTAGATGGAATGCTACCATCAAGAATATTAACACTCAAGTTGAGAAAACGTAGCCTACCCAAGTATCCTATCTCTACCGGGATGCTTCCTCTCAGCTGGTTATCAGAGAGACTCATCCTTCGGAGGAACGTGAGGTTTGCTAGAGATGGAGATATATAACCTGACAATTGTTTGGAGTCGAGAACGAGAGCCGTCACTCTATCAGGATGGTGCCGGCCACACATGATCCCTTGCCATTGACAGTGGTGCAGTGACTCGTTCCATGAGGAGAGGACTCCAAATGGGTCATCATGTATTTGGGACTTGAAGGAGAGAAGTGCTGATAGATCAGTTTTACTAGTGGTTACTATGGCAGCGAGAGAAAAGGAGGATAAGGTTAAGAGACTTAAGAGGAGGTGAATAGTGAGCACGGTTTCCATGATTTATGTTATGAGTGTCATGGGTTACTCTCTCACAGAGTGCTCTTCTTATAATGAAAGGGAGATGTATGGTTTGAAAGAAGTTGACCTCAAAATGTTTCCTCTTGAGCCGTTGCATTAAATATATAGCACGGAAGTTGTTGTTGTAGTGCTGCACCTACTACAATAGTGATCCATATGGGCTTTGTTTAATTTCATTGCTAATACGCTAATAATTAAATGAATGAAAAAAATTATTCGTATCCGACTTATCCATCTAGTACAATTCTTATAATCACGTAGATGGATTTTATTGAGATTCTTGATTAATATTAAAAGAAAGAATGATTACGAACTGTATTTGGTGTTGACCTGCAAATGACTTGCAAATTTCCTGGAACGACAAGATCGCTGAGATTTTATTAATATCCAACATTAAATAAAAATTAATAGAAATGCTCACGATTTCGTTGAAATTATAAAAATGCCCAGAACGATGAGATTCTCGACGGTTAGCACATAATATTTTTTTTCTTCGATTTGATATTTGAAACAGTTTTTTTGTGGCCGAAATTGTCAGATTTGTGTTTTTTTATTTAATTAGAAGCTTTTATGATTTTTTTATTTTTCTATTAAAATATTAGAAATATTTTTATATTTCTTTGAAAATATATAGATGAAATACTATAAAATTGAATTTACTAGAAAGACTGTGACAAATTACTCATATTAGCATTTTTCAATCGGGATTTTTTTCAGCTATAAGAAAAATTAAAATATTTCTTTATGTGTTACTAGCAAAAAATAAAAATATTTTCAATCTAAGTTATTGATCAAGTTCAAAAATCATTTATGGGTAAAATAAAGAAATCATCGTGCGGACATGTGTGGTCTTGTTTTCCTGTCGGACAAAGACTTGAGTAGACCGCATCTCTTATGTTTTCACTCCAATCCCAGTTTTCTAAATTCTGTAATTTGCTATGAAATGGAGCTCTAATTTTCATATTATGTAAAGAGATTAAAACGGATATTTGGAGATAATTTTTATTTTACTTTTTAGTTGGTTGGTCAAATATTATCAGAAAAAGTAACATTTATTCTATTTTTTTATGCTCTACTCATTGTTCACTTTCATACTTTTTATGCTCGTATCGTATTTTCTAAATTCTATAAGATTAGGAGATTGATCCGGTCTTATTTTCACAAAATAAGATTGCCAATTTGTCGCAAAATTACTCAAAGATCATCAGAATATGGATGAGAATGAACGGAGAAAAAAAATCCACCTCTAAAAACGTGTATGGTCACCCTATGTAGTTTGAGTGCCCCCTATAGGTATTTATGGTGCGGGTACATTTGAGAGATTTGGTTTGGGAGAATTATCTACGTAAAAATTGTTCACCTCACATGTATAAATACTTCCGTGCATATGTATAAATATTTCATTGCATATGTATTAATACTTTAGAAAAAAAAATTTGTGTTAGAGTTTTTGCAGTCCACCCAGATAGTTACGGTAGTTATGGTAGTTATGGTTGTTATGGTGCGGAACAGTGCATGTACTGTAGCGCGGGTATTGTGATCAACTTCCAAAGAAAATAAAGAGAGGGAGGGTTGGGCAGAGTGTTGTTCACTTGGAAGAAGATTTTAGAGAATGCATGTGACAGTACTAAGCTAGTATAAAAGTATTGTAATTTAAGAGGATGTGTGATGAAAATAAAGAAAAAAGTATGTTGCCGTAGTTTTTTTTTTTTTTTTTTGTGATTTGACTAAAGTAAATAATATGCATGTGAAATAGAGAAACCTTCGGACACTTCATGTGCACTTCAAATTATATCACTTTCATTTTTATGAAATGTTAATAGGATGATATTGGCACATCTAAAAAATATAATACAACAATTAAATTGATGTTATTTGCTGCCTATTTAAAACTAATCCGCAAAAAGCACACTAGTACAAAAAACCCCTTCACCGACCCTCAATCACCGACTGTTTTAATATGTAACAGTCGGTGTAGAGACTGCTGGTAAAATCGTAAATAAGAACAATCTCAACACCGACTGTTCTCTTACAAAAAACCGTCAGTAAACTAACACCGACTGTTTTTTAAAAAAACAGTCGGTGTTGCTCATACCCTACACCGACTGTTTTTTACAAAAAACAGTCGGTGTTGAGCAATTATCAACACCGACTGTTTTTTTAAAAAACAGTCGGTGTTGGTGATACCTACACCGACTGTTTTTCTAAAAAACAGTCGGTACTGAGCTAACCAAATTTAGTTCCCAGTTTATAACTTATCAGCCGCGAAATATTCATTTCCCTCCTCTTTACCGAAAACCCTCTCAAAAAAAGTTGAGTTTCTCTCTTTCGATCTGCCTCGCGATCTCCCAAACACCCCGCACCAGCACCCGAGCACCCGAGCACCGCTGCGATCGCCTTGCTGCCTCGCCCCGCACCAGCACCCGAGCACCGCTGGAGCGCGGAGGAGTGCGTTGTGCGCCCGAGCACCCAAGCACCCGAATTCTGTCCGATAGCGCGGAGGTTAGGCTAAGCTAATTTCTCAACTCTAACTCTAGAGAAGAGAAGAGAAGAGAAGATAAGAGAGGCGATCAGATCAGATCAGAGATGTCAGTACAGACGGAGCGAAGCTCGACGGAGTCTGATGCGTCGGGGTTGGATTATGAGGAGGCGCTGACGCTGGGACTGCCTGGTGGTGCCCGTGAGTTGGAGAGGAAACGTGACTTCTCCAAGACCGTTGATCTCTCCTCGAGAATCGGCATCGGCGCTTGTGGAGATGAGTCTGACGAGTCGCCTGATACTGATAGTAAAGTTAAGGCTCCAGCTCCAGCTCCCGAGTGAGTTAGTTGTTAAGTCCCAAATTGTATCTTTCAACTTAATTTTTAAGTTTGGGAGTCAAGGCTCGGTTGTTGTTCTTGTTTTCTAAACTATAAATTATGCTACATCTTTGCAAATAGTGGTCAATAGCAGCTTTTTTTTGCAAGACCTATACAAATTCAGGTCAATAGCGTGAAGAATTTCAGGTTTTTTTTTGCAAGACCTATTCTAATTCAAGTCAATAGCGTGAAGAAGTTGAGGTTTTTTTTGCAAGACCTATTCTAATTCAGGTTTTTTTTTGCAAGACGAATTGGAGACGAGTTATGGTTGCTCACTTCTCCTGTGGTGTGGCTGCTGATTCTCAGATTTGATATAGACCGATGATTGCAGTACTTATTCTTATATTTGTAGATTATTTACAGTGCCAAATGCCAATTAGTGTTTGTAATAATTTATGATATTTTCAGGGGCTGGATATGCAAGTATGCAAGGGGCAATGGGAAGAGTGAAGGTATTGGATCCCTCACTGTTAAATTTGTAGATTATGCAAGTATGCAAGTATGCAAGGGGCTGGATATGCAAGTATCCCTCACACCTTCCCAATCGGCATTGGATCCCTCACTGTTAAATTTGAAATTAGAGTCTGAAATAACGTTTACAGAATATTGCTTTTGTTGGAAGGGCCTAATGGTCTTAAGCCGTAACAGCTGCTAATTGTATCAGTTAAGGTTATATGACCGGTACCAAATTGAATTATAATGGATCAAAGTAGGTATAGGTAGTGTAGAAACAAGAGCGGTAATCATTTGGAGTATTAGTTTGTCAATCCAAATGCAGATTTTTTTTTGTACTTCCTTTTTTTCTTCTGCTTTTACTCTGTCAATTATTTACTAATCTTTTGATTTTGGATCCCAGATAATGCCTAGTCAGTTGCAGAAGATTGAAATTTGAAAAGAAGGTTTCAGGTAAATCAATTACAAATACTATCATTAAAAGAAGATTGGTACTACTTTTGCTGTATTATTTCTGATGTTTATTTTATCATTAAACGATTCTTATGTCTTTCAAGGATATGCTGAATCTTTGGACCAAGATATTATTGTGAGCAATTATTGTAACCTTGTGTCAATTGTGTATTACATTTACCTTAAAAAAAAAAAAATTGTGCATTACATTTAAAAATTGTGTCAATTGTGTATTACATTTACCTTGAAGTTTATCTTCCGAGAAGCTTTAACCGATAAAGTTTATTACTTCGAGAATGAAGTTGGGAATGGAAGGTACATATACTTGTGCACTAGAATGTTTATTTCTGTTCCTCTTAGTCTGATATTTTTGTTCGTAATAATTTTCAAGGTATTTGCGGAGATAGTCTCGAAACTTCTCGCTGATGATTATCTGCTAATTGATTACATGAATTCCTTGCTGAAAGATACGGTGAGGGTTTGAAACTTAGATATGATTGTTGATTATCATATATACTGTCTTATTAATTAGTCTATATATACTGGAATTTCTTTTTCTTGACACAAGGTTATAGATGATCCATGATTGAACTCAGTTGGCTTTCAAATTGGATCAAATTTGATACGCAACCCCATCGAACTACAAAGAGTTTATTTTCTGATTTCGATACTTATTTGATTAGTTACCGCGGTGTTTTAATTAGTTTGCTGTCAACATAACTTATCCTTTAAATAATTTACTGTTGTTTGCAGAAGTGGAAGTGCTCTTAAATGGTTGCAACTGAGGCACAAGCTGAAAGTGTTCTATATGGGGACACCGGTGCACTATCAGGTAACAAAAGGTGAGCTAACCCTTTGTTTATTTGTTTCTGCATTTCCAATTAATGGTTTAATTTGTTAAGCTTTACCTATTTGCATGTTTCAACGTTTTAATTGACCCCTAAACTTGTATAGATTAATGCAGATGGAAGTGACGATTTGAAATTAATCGATGCGCCGGTATCTGGTGGTGTCATAAGGGCAGCTGATGGAACCCTCACAGTATGATTTTGGCTCTAATTTGTTAAAAAAATATTTCTGCTTTTACTCGCAATCAGGTATGCATGTTCATGTTCATGCATGCATGTGCATGCGTACAACATTCATATATATATAAACTGATGCTAGCTCTTTATCTTTAATTTGTTTAATTAATTATTATCTGAAACAGATCATGCATACCTGATTGCGATGCAGAACTTTGTGTCCAAATCGGGGTTTAGTCTATGCATAACCTAGCATATGTGTCCAAATTGGTTTAATTTGTACGCATTAGTGCAGAACTTTGGTTAAGTTAGAATGTGGCGAGGTTCAACTGACCGAAATAAGTTTTTGTGTTGACACTATAAGGTGCAGGTGTTATGCACCAGCTGAACTTGCAATCCTTAAGAGTACCCCTAAATTTGTTCTCACTTGTCAGTTCTACATGATGTCAAGGGAAATATATAGCAAGCATGACTAACTCATGATTTACACGCATATATAAATATGAATTGCAGGATGGATCAACGCGGAAAGAGTGATATTGGAGGAAATTCAAATATTTGTTCTTTATTTATTCATTGAGGGAAGAAAGTAAAGTAAATGAATGGTTTGTTTTCTGTTGTTGTACCACAACATGATCATTTCTCATTTTTATGTATAATTTTTTTTGTAGCTTTTAATTGAAAGTAGCTAATCAAAGTTGTTGTATAAAAGTTCTATTTGGTCATAGTAATTTTGCACTAATATATGAATTTGAGTGGAAGAATATGAGAGCATTAAATGAGTCATTTGACTGGGCTATCCTTTGATTACTTTGCAAAATACAAGTCACTGAATTTTGAATTGCCAGTTGTCACGTCTACAGGTGCAAAAAAAAAAAAAAAAAAAAAAAAAAAAAAAAAAAAAAAATTCGGTGCTGGGCACCAATACCGACGGTTTTTTGAAAAAAACAGTCGGTGTTGGGCGCCTACACCGACTGTTTTTTCAAAAAAACAGTCGGTGTTGGGCGCCTACACCGACTGTTTTTTCAAAAAAACAGTCGGTGTTGGGCGCCTACACCGACTGTTTTTTCCAAAAAACAGTCGGTGTTGGGCGCCTACACCGACTGTTATTCAACCGTCGGTAAAGATTTATCTATACCGTCGCCGCCATCACCGACGCCTCAATAACAGTCGGTAAAAGGGTTTTTTAACAGTCGGTGAAGGGGTTTTTTGTACTAGTGGCAAAAGAATTTTTTTATTATGAATAATTTATGTATACTCCTCAAAAGTTTCAAAATTACGTATTTCCCTCGAACCACAACAATTCAAACCCCGTGATACACGCGTCCAAGGGGGAAATTGAAATTTGGCATGCTTCATGGTTGGGCTTGTAATTAATAATGGCTGAAAGTCTCGAGTACTATGCATTGAAAACCAAGAACAAAAAACCAAAAAGTGTACTATATATGAATGGGTGGAAGTCTCTGGGTGAAAAACATTGAACCCATCAATTGGTGGAAGTCTCTGGGTAGATGCATAGTACAAGGATCACAGTGGAATTGCCAATAACCAACAGTACTATGCATTGAAAACCAAGAACAAAAAACCAAAAAGAGTACTATATATGATGGGTGGAAGTCTCTGGGTGGAAGTCCTAAAGCAATAACCCACAGTACTATCACAGTGTCTTAAAGCAATACATTGAATCCATCAATGGGGGCAAGTCTCTGGGTAGATGCATAGTACAAGTATAATGGTGACTAAATCTTTCGCGGAAATTTCAACAAGAGCACACGTCTCTGGGGCATAGTACAATTATAATGGTGACTAGAATTTTTTGCCGACATGTGTGCTCTTGTTTTTCTGTCAAATGAAGACTTGAGTAGACCGCATCTCTTATGTTTTTATTTCAATTTCAGTTTTCTAAATTTTGTAACTTGCTATGAAATGGAGCTCTAATTTTCATATTATGCAAAGAGATGAAATCGGATATTTAGAGATAATTTTTATTTTACTTTTGAGTTGGTTGGTCAAATATTATCAGAAATGTAACAATTATTCTATTTTTATGCTCAATACTCATTGTTCACTTTCGTACTTTTTGGTTGTATCGTATTTTTTATTAATCAAATAATATATGATTAGGAGCTTGATTCGGTCTTATTTTCACAAAATAAGATTGCCAATTTGTCTTTCTTCTTTTCTATTATTTTATTTGATTTTCTTGGTTTTAGTAATGTGTTTAATAGCTTGTGTTTCCACTTTGATTATTACTAACACACTACTACAAAAATGGAATCTTCTAACGCCCATTTTATTTCGATTTAAACTAACTTTGGTCTGAAGCCGATAGACCAATGATGTGGTGGCAAGTTTGTAAATAAGTAGTCATTTTCTTATATCGGTTATGGCTTTCCTTACTGATAGTAAATAGTCCCAAATTTCTGATATCGGTCGGTAATTGCATACCGTAGAAGATATTTGACTTATTTTAGGGGAACGTACATTCTAACCGATATAACTATTTCATGATCCTTTGATATCGGATTATACATTAGTACCGATATAAGGAAGTCGAACTTGTTCTGTTAGTTGTGTTTTGAACCGTTAAAATATAGAGACATTAATTTCGCGCCTCTTCCGTGGAGCCTGGAGGTCTTCTTCTCTTCTCTCTTTTAGGTTTAGTAGCTGTTATGTTTCTCTTTTTACTATTGCGCCTTCCATTACGCAATGATGTGTGACTACATAAGCAATTTGTCTGATCCATTACTAATCTTAATCTTAGGGTTGCTCGTGACCTAGGAGACGAAGGGGAGCGGAGGGGATAAATGACGAGTTCGCTGTAAAAAGTTGTGAGATTTGTCACCCCCAAATCTGGGTGTGGCGAGAGTGAATTAGTGTTGATCCATCCCTTCCCTTTCTTCTCGCTTCCTCTATGCCATTGTTTCTGGAGCACAATCTTAATATTTTTTGAAATCTTCTTCAGGTAGATCTTAATATTTCTTGAAATCTTCCTCATTATAAAATTTGTATATCATGTAAATCTTCTTGAGGAAGATTTCTTGAAAGCTTCTTATATTAATTTTGTACATCATATAAATCTTCTTCCGGAAGATTAAATTATAAAAAAAAATGCACTTCATATAAAATTATATGAACCATATTAAACATCTTAAAATAAATGTACATAAATTGATAACTTATTCCATTTAGCAATTACTTCTATTAAAAGTATTGTTTATTTTAATGGAATTGAAATAAAAGATATCAAAGTTACCTTGAATCTTCAACTAGTAGAGCTCTCGTGCTAATAACGTGTTATAAAATAAAGACAAAGAATAATAAACAAGAGATAACACATAAAAGATGATAATTTCTTTATTCATATATTTCTCATGTGTGTAATACAAAAGTACAAAGTCTCTATTTATAGGTCACAAATTGTAAGTGAAAAGCCATCTAAAATATTAAATGGAGAAATAGATTCTAATAATAATGGGGTATGAATTACAATAGTAGTGACATAGTAGAAAATGAATGACGATTACTATTGAGACCATCACATTTATTTATAATAGTATTGTGTTTTTCTTGGTATTTTCTTGGTATTAATTATTATTCTTTTTTTTGTATTTTTTCACTTTGATTACTAAGACATGTGAATGTGATAAAGGAAGAATGACTAGAGACCTGTATTTGGTGTTGACCTACAAATGACTTGCGAATTTCTAGAATATCAGGGCCCACAATAATAATTCCAGGACGAAGACTTGAGTAGACTGCATCTCTTATCTTTTTATCCCAATCCTAGCTTTCTAAATTCTGTAATTTGCTATGAAATGGAGCTCTAATTTTCATATTATGCAAAGAGATGAAATCGGATATTTAGATAATTTTTATTTTACTTTTGAGTTGGTCGGTCAAATATTATCAGAAATGTAACATTTATTCTATTTTTTTATGCTCAATACTCATTGTTCACTTTCATACAGTTTGATTGTATCGTATTACTAATTTGTCAATAAAATATAGAATAATTTATTTAAATATCCTCACTCCAGTATCCCAAAATCCCGCACCCATTGAGAGAAATTATGTACTATGTTTCCTACTAATTATTATTCTAAAAAGATATTATATGGTCTCCACTAATTATATGGTCCCACTAATTATATAGTCCCACTAATTATTATTCTAAAATGTCTGCAGCCTACATGGAACCCCCCTTTTCAGTCTGTACTGGTCCTTGTTTCAACCTTCATGGATATAAATACTTGGAAGATAAATATAAGATATTAACACTTGAAAAATAATATATTAATACTTTGATGCGTAACTTGTTATGATCAATCCTTTTTTCATTTCCTCAATCGTCCCGCATGAATCTTCCTCCAATGAAGTCGTGGGGACCCCGTATCATTGTATCAACATTCCCCAATCATCCCGCGTCATCCTTCCTCTAACAAAAATCATTGACCACATAGGTATAAATATTTCAGTGTATAAATATAAATACTTGCAGTACTTGATATTAATACTTTCAGAAGTCATCCAGTATCATATGTAAAAAATACTTGCACAACGTGGTAGAAATACTTTTGTGACGATGAGCCCGAAAGTATATAATCATGAATCTCATTTGAAGGAGAAAATTACGTAAAAGACGTTTGTGGATTTAGATTCGAGAAATTTCTCATAAATTGTCAGAAATATGGATGAAAATGAACGGAGAAAAAAAATCTACCTCTAAAAATGTATATGGCCCCCTTGTAGTTTGAGTGGTCCCCGACAAGTATTTATGGTGCGGGTTCGTTTGGGAGATTTGGTTGGAGAAATAATTATTTACGTAAAAATTATTCATCTCACAGGTATATATAATGTGCATAGGTATATAAATACTTTCTTGCATAGATATTAATACTTTACAAAAAAAATTCAGTACTGGAGTGTTTGCGGTTCTCCAAATAGTTATGGTAGTTATATAGTGCGGGTACTGTAGCACTGGTACTGTTTTCAGCTCCCTAAAATATAAAATTAGGAGCTTGGTCAATTATTTTCACAAAAACAAGATTGCCAATTTTTCATCTGTTTATCCAGTTATTTTATTTGATTTTCTTTGTTTTAGTAATGTGTTTAATTGCTTGCTTTTTCACTTTGATTACTAACACAAATGAATGATAAATTATTTGTTCTTGATTACTTTTAAAAGCTAGAATGATAACAGAAATAAAGATCCCTACAAAGGACACAATATTTGTATGGTTGTTGCTGCAATGATTACTTTAAGTACATTGCGTTAATTAGATACATTTAGTGCTCTGGAAATACTTTTCTTTTATTAATACAAATATTGTTAGTGGAACCTTGCCAACTAACTTTAAAAAATCTTAAAAAATATAGCATGATTAAAAAATTTATAGCATACTTTTCCACTTGTGAATGTAAAGCTGTCATTCCACTTTGATTAGTACTGTGTTTTTTTGTGCTTTTCCACTTAAAAAATATAGCATGCTTGTAGCAGCAAACTATTAGTACTGTCTTTTTTTGTGCTTTTCCACTTTGATTACTAACCCGTGAAGACCGGGCTGGAGATGACCCGTGAAAGTTGGGACATGGGACCCGAATAGTGAGCCAGAACGCACCATTGGAGTATTTTGAACGCACTAAGAAAATTCCTAGAACCAACGACCAAAACCAATATCAGTACAACACACTATATAATGAGATTTATCTTACTTTAATAAGATTTAGCTTTATCTTACTAGTCTGATTGGCATCAGATTAAATTCAGTCGGATGTCCAGTCAGATTCGTTTGATCAGTGTCAAGATTTATGCGCACTTGATCCACATGAATTAAAGTTGTTTGTGTGAATCTTGATGCGGATCAGATAGCTCCGACCGGCTACGGAACCGAATTTGATCCCGATGCCCATTGGAACGTCCCGGATTCCATGGAAATTAAGAACCTCATCATCTCTATACTAGGAAGAAAAATGGAAAATTTAGTCATTTTTGTTTTAAAAAATAGAAAACAAATTAACGTCCTCTCCTCCAAATTAAATTGTTAGCCGATATAGTTGCTCTTATAATTAAAAGTAAATAGAACTTGTGAAAAAAATGTGTTTGCTTAATCTTCATTCTCTTTGCTTTACACCACTGCTCCAAAACAATCTTAGAACAATAACTCTCTTGCTAAAACCCAATTTGCCAAACATCATATGTTGCATCTTTTATTCAAAATAATTTTAAGTTTGGTAAATCTTCATTGGCGTTGATATTTAGGTTTTGAAGCTTCCGGAGTTCATCAGGGATGAATCCACATAGCATATTTTTGGAAAGATCAAATGTTGTTAAACTTTGAAGATTACCCAAGGTATGTGGGATGGAACCATAGAATTTATTTCTGTAAAGAAGAAGTTCCAGTAAGCAGTAAGGT
>JAJGRW010000111.1:401768-500205 GCA_025461045.1 Carex parvula | reverse complement strand
ACTAGCAAAAATATGGAAGCTAGCCCCAATACAAATAGAATTATACAAAAATTTGTATACCAACACTTACTGTTTTTAGAAACTATACAAAAACAGTCGGTGTTGGGTGCCTACACCGACTGTTTACACCGACTATTTTTTAATCTGTCAGTGTTGATGATCTATCTGACTGTTTTTTACCCGTCAGTAAAGGTATACCTATACCGCCGGCGCCATCACTGACGCCTCTATAACAGTCGGTGTAGGGGTATTTCAACAGTTGGTGAACGGGTTTTTTGTACTAGTGTCTATTAGAATTTTCAATTTTTCTTTCTTGCTTTATCATTTCTATTGAATATATTTTACCTGATGTTTGCATCTCAAATTGCCAAAAAGTATAAAGCATTTATCTTTCATAATAAGCAGATTTTGTAAATAAAATAAAATAAAGGTCTTTTTTGCAATTTTTTACATTTTTTACCTCCTAATAACCTGCATTTCTAATCTGAAGTAAATAGTGTTTTTACATTCATAAAAAGATTGAAAAACATTTAGCAAAAATATAAATCAGTTTCGTTCAATTTTTTTTTCATTTTTCTATTTTATGGATGAACTGATTGATCATCTATCATAGTGCTAATTAATCATCAGTCATGAATAAACTTATTTCCATGGCAAAAATGTTGTAGACTTTGCACTCGATGTTGTTTGACAACACGGGTTTCTGAACCCTACAACACGGCTCTTCGATTTGGTTCTCATGAACATCAATCATGATCACGTACTGTTAAATATTGTGGGCGTCTGGACAAACGATCTCCGATGACGTTACAAATTTCGTCATGTGAACTATTTATTTTTTATTTTTTTGGTAATGGTGAATTTGTTTTACATTGATAAATTTGTTCAAAATTAACTTACAATAACTAATTTATGTCTTTTGATATTATTGGAAAATGTAATTGAAGAATAAGTAATATTTAGTTTACACCACTTTTTGGTTTAGTGAGAACTAAAGATTAGAATTGGAAGATAATAATTTTTTTTTCTTATCACCTTAATCACAAAAAAAACTTAATCACAAAAAAAGTATGCTCATTCATTCAAAAGATGTGTTATTTTATCATATTAATCATATTTGGACATGTTAAGTGTCATATTTTGACAACTATTGTGTGTACTCCAAACAAATACCAATAGCTATCCCTTGTCCATAAGCTCTTACATATTTGTTGATAATGGTGAAATTTCCGTAAGTAAAAGGCTATAAGCAGTGGC
Organism: Carex parvula; assembly: GCA_025461045.1. Taxonomy (NCBI): domain Eukaryota; kingdom Viridiplantae; phylum Streptophyta; class Magnoliopsida; order Poales; family Cyperaceae; genus Carex; species Carex parvula. The sequence goes on along the minus strand of JAJGRW010000111.1, from coordinate 498,948 downwards.
GAAATAAGATTTTCAAGTTAGAAGGTCAAACGTGAATGGAGTCAATCACATAAAATTTTCTTGCTGCAATGAGAGTCAATATTATAGTACCCATAATATTGACTTTAAATTATATATAATAAGATACAAGTATAATAGTTTTAAAAATAAATGAAGATCAATTAATTCCGTTTGTTTCATGTGGAGGCACATGGCTATGAAATATTTCTCATTTACATAAAGTACGCACGAATGCACGGTAGAAATATTTTTGTATGGTCCAATTATGCATGCAATTGTTCCAATAAACAATGAGATTGGGCCAAAAAATACTTATTATTGCTTTCATAAGAAGGCCTACCAGCAACAAAACTTCGATCAGTTTAGCATATTTTTTTGGAGCCATTCGTAGTGATTATATAATTTTAATAAACTTGTGTTTTATCATGTATGTTAGAGGTAGTTCGTGACTCACTCGTTTTCAGCTCATATAAGGAAACACCCAGGATTGTTACTCAATTAACATGTAATTATTAAAATATTATTACTATGAGCTTTCTAATTATACCTTCTCATAATAAAAACTTCTGTAAATTCCAATATTTATTTCTTTTTAAATGTCAGACGGATACAAATACGGATGTAAATAAAATTCGGATAATTAAAAATAAATTACTAATTTACAATAGAGTAAAAAATAACATCTAAATAATATCTAAAAAAATTAAAGAGTCTTGAATCAGCTGCATTAGAATTTTGACTGTTATTATGTATATGTAGTTTTATCAAGCAATTTAACAACAAAGAGTATCTTTGTTGTTGAACCGTGGTGCCTTTTGTTTCACTACAGTAAGACATCCTTTTGACTGTTATTACATCTCCACGTGACAATCACGTGACAGCAACCAGCTTGTATTTTAGTTTTTAGGTTTCTTCGTTAGCGTTGTGTTTTAAGATTTGAGAATCTTTATTGGGCCTTGATTCTCAGTCAGTCCACCGGCCCACTGTCAGAGAAGAGAAACGAATTCAATCACCTAAAATACATTATTTTTTTGGGTTTGAATCTGATCCGTTCATTACATATTAGCAAGAATCTTAATGATCCATGTGCACTAAAAGTTTGGACCGGATTGATCCGAATTATGATCAACGGTTTGTATTAAAAACACAAACGGTGAGGTATGCAGATGATCCAAACTCGAAGAGAATAGGTGCTCCCCACACAGATCCGCCACGGTTTTTGAATAATTTTTTAGCTTGGAATTCGGATCATCCAATTAGAATCTGATTAAATTAAATTAATTTGAATATTCAATTAAAACAAACAATCCGAATTGAAACTCAAATTTAAGTTACTTCAGAAGATTTAAATTTACAGGTTGATGGTCGATGGAGGCTCTAGATTCCATCAATACGACATCAGAGATATCCAAAATTACAAATATAAAAGAGAAAAAAAATAACTAAAATAAATTGGAAAATTGAAATTCTAAATGAAAATCCATGAGTTTTATCTTTAGTGGGGTTTGAGTTTTTCTATATTTTGAATTTAACACTAGTACAAAAAACTCCTTCACCGACCCTCAACCACCGACTGTTTCAATATGTACAGTCGGTGTAGAGACTGCTGGTAAAATCGTAAATAAGAAGAACATCAACACTGACTATTCCATTACAAAAAACCGTCAGTGAACCAACACCGACTGTTTTTAAAAAAACAGTCGGTGTTGAGCATCACCAACACTGACTGTTTTTATAAAACAGTCGGTGTTGCTCATACCCTACACCGACTGTTTTTAGAAAAACAGTCGGTGTTGAGCAGTCACCACACTGACTGTTTTTTTAAAAACAGTCGGTGTTGCTCATACCCTACACCGGCTGTTTTTTTTTTAAAAACAGTCGGTGTTGAACAGTCACCAACACTGACTGTTTTTTTTAAAAACAGTCGGTGTTGCTCATACCCTACACCGACTGTTTTTTTTTTAAAACAGTCAGTGTTGAGCAAATTGACAATGACAAATGTGCTATTAAACTTGAGATGAATTTTCCTTTTATATGTACTAAAGCCCTCCTATATAAAATATATAGTAAACATGAAGCGCAGGGCGCTGATTGGAAAATTTGAAATCAAAATCACGGATCAGCAGCATCCTTGTACCCTTTGATTTCCAAGCCAATGTGAAAAAAGGGAAAGGTCAAACTTAGAAAAATAAATAAAAAAAGTGTGAATCTTCATAAAGAGAATGGATATTCGTTCAACAAAATAGCTTAATTCATTGAGCAAATTCATAAAGAGAATGGATCTTCATAAAGAGAATGGATATTCGTCCAAGCCAATGTCTAGTACTTTTCATAAAAAAATAGCATCAAAGTAGCAAAACAGAAATAAAGTGTCCAAAAGAAAAAAAAAATCTATTTCATTGAGCAAATTCACATCTCGGATCGGCAGATCCTCAACTTTTAATATTAGTTTTTTTTTTTAATTTAAATTTGTTTTTATTTTTAATTTGTTAATTAATTATTCATTATAACTCAAATGAGATTATTACTGAATTTGATTTTTTAAGAAATATAGGTCAAAATAAAAAAATATATATGAATATTTGTTTTTATTGATTTTGATAGACATGACATTTTATTGGTGTTAATTATCTATAATTTATTGTATCTTTTTATGAAATCAAATGGTGAAGATCTTATTATCTTGTATTATATTATATAATATAAAATTTATTTTAATTAAAAAAATTAAAATAATGCTTAGCTCCCCTTATACTTAAATTCTAGTTCTGCCCCTGATTGTTATTCATAAAATAGGATTGAAATTATATATGGTAAGACGTTCGCTGTATAGTGTTTAAAAGTTTGTTAATGATGGAATGGAAAACCTAAAACAATAAATTACTAATTAATTGTTTCATCGACAAATTGCAATGCTTGTTTATTAGAATGAACATATTCTATTTAATAAGTATGATAGTAATTTACGTGATTAGTGAAATTTAGGCAATTAACATGAAATTTTGAGTTTACTTTTAGAAAATATTTTGTAATGAAAATTATTAGTAATATTTATACAATAATTAATGTTATAACATGTTTATTGCTTAATTAAATGATTTTAACACATTAAATTATATAGCATTACATGCATGTTGCATATATGACTCACATCTTCTATGCATGAACATGAAACATAAACTCTTGTTTCATGAGTTAATGAAGACGCACGGGAATATGTCGTCCGTGGGTCGATCGAAACCGTTTAAATTAAAGAGCACTGCATTTATTGTCTTGCATCCAAGTTTGATCAAAATTTGTTTTTATTTACCCATCCATCTAGTTGATCGAAAATTAAAACATCGTATGGCCAGAAGCATTTCGTGTTGGATCAAAGCTCATACATAATAAAACTTTCAAACTTTTATGTTTGTTACGTTCAATGTTCTCCATTGATCATTTTAAAATAGATTTGGAATGATTTCACTGCAGATCGACCGTTGATTTTCCGCATGAAAATGAACGGTCCGATTCCAAACTTCCTTTTATGTTGATTTTATTGTTAATTTTGTTGTTATTTTATTCACTGATTGTTTTATTCCAAACCGTCAGTGTTGATATCTTTACTGACTGTTTTTTATTTTGGAACCGTCAGTATTGAAGTCATATACTGACTGTTTTATTTTAAAACCGTCAGTGTTGAAATGCATTACTGACTGTTTATTATTACAGAACAGTCGGTGTTAGTTCGTTTACTGGCTGTTCATCATTCGGAGCCGTCAGTGTTTTCATTTCTCTGAAATTTCGATTCCCGGTTTATTGATGCAGGAGCACCTGATTAAGACAATTAATTCCAGCAAGAAAATCAGAATATTATTTACTTAGTTTTACCTTTATGGCAATCTTGTCGATTTAGATTTTTATTTCTGAATTAAGCCTATGGACAGCAGCTCCCTGTTGTCTAATTTATGTTTTAGTAATTTGAATTATTTCTATGATATGTTGCCAAATATTAGTAGCTTTCCTAATTATTTTCTGCATTGAGTAATAGCTATATAACCCGGCTTGTGGGTGAAAAGAAAGGAACAATTTTTCTGGATATTTTTCTATAAAATTAAGGAGAAACAATTCTCCCTTTTATTTTGGTGTTCTCTCAAATTTATTCTCTGAAGATTATTGGTATCACACGCCTAAAGAACAACCATCAGTTCTACGCGGCGTCAGTTGGTATCAGAGCCGAAATCCTTCGTCTTAGTGTTGTTTCATCAGTTTTAATGGCTGGTGGACATAGTGATCATGGTGGTCGCTGTGGGCAGGTTCCGATGGAGGAAGCTCCGCACTGTGATCGCAGCATCGAGGACGCTGTGTTGATTGAGGATCTGCAGAGACAAATTGTGGAGCTAACCCTACTCCTACAGCGTAATTTGCTATTGGAGGTTGCCGATCGAAGCCAAGACCGCCGAATGAGGCATGGATCTTCGAGAAGCAAAACTCGTATGAGTCGAGACCGCCGACTGAGGCACGAAACTGCGAGCTACACCGACTTTCTTCTCACCACCGCCATCACAACATCTTCAGCAACAATGTTTCTCCTTCATCTCACCCCCAGCGGAGAGACAACCATTCAAAAGAACGCAATAGTTTGCATTGTGGTGCTAAAGTAGAAAATTTCAGTGGAGAAGATGAAGAGATCGACTCCTTCCATGACAACAATTCGTTGGTTTCATGTGATGAAGAGGCATTACAGCAACACAACACCAAAATGAACAGTCGTGAGGCAAAAGATCATGAAGCTGATTCGGCTTCAACCTTCGACAACCCGTTTCAAAACGGTACCGGGACAGACTATAGTGTTTTTGAGGTTGCTGAAATTTTTGTAAGTGAAAACATGTCATTTGAATCCCCACCTATTTATGACGAATATCCCGATGATGAGGATGATACTTCTTCAAAATTGGAAGAGTCCCTAACAGAAATAGAGTCATTTGACAAAGACCTTGTAGGTGATTTAGTGGTGTCATCATTCTTTAATTCCAACACAACAAATAGTTCAACCAAAGAAGTTTGTTCCTTGTCAACAACAAATGATGATCTCCAACAATTCCAGCAGAAAACTCGTTTAATCAATATAGATGTTTCAAGGTATGGATATGAAGATCCTTTTCTAAAACCAAGAAGTGACACATCAAATGAAGGGTACTTCACATTTTTTAGATGTTGCAATACTCGGTTTGATTTCAGTTTTGATGAGATCACGAAACCAATCGTTAGACTACCCATTTGTCGCACAACTCTCTTCTTGTTCCCCATGATCTGATGCAGTTCCCATATTCTTTAACAGTGCTTGTTCTAAATTTGTACTGTTTCAAAGAGGTCTACAAGGAAAGTAACTCGAGGGCGAGTTCTTTTCAACCAGGAACGACTGATGCAGGAGCACCTGATTAAGACAATTAATTCCAGCAAGAAAATCAGAATATTATTTACTTAGTTTACCTTTATGGCAATCTTGTCGATTTAGATTTTTATTTCTGAATTAAGCCTATGGACAGCAGCTCCCTGTTGTCTAATTTATGTTTAGTAATTTGAATTATTTCTATGATATGTTGCCAAATATTAGTAGCTTTCCTAATTATTTTCTGCATTGAGTAATAGCTATATAACCCGGCTTGTGGGTGAAAAGAATGGAACAATTTTTCTGGATATTTTTCTATAAAATTAAGGAGAAACAATTCTCCCTTTTATTTTGGTGTTCTCTCAAATTTATTCTCTGAAGATTATTGGTATCACACGCCTAAAGAACAACCATCAGTTCTACGCAGCGTCATTTATCTCTTTGGATCACCCGCCAAACCCTTCCAAAATTTCATATCCCTTCTTCAAAGCCCTTTTCCGCTCACTTCTAAATTTCATTTCCCTTCTAAATTCATTTCCTTCTCCGCTCAGCCAAACCCTTCTCTGCTCACTGCGCCGCTGCCCGTCCGCCAAACCCTTCTCCGCTCACTACGCTGCTGCCCGACTCCTCGTCTCCGCCAAACCCTTCTCCGCTCAGCCTCGCCCCACTTTTCCGACCTGCCTCGCCCGACTTTTCCGACTCCTCGTCTCAGCCAAACCCTTCTCCATCCGCTTATCCGCCTCCGCCTTTTCCGACTCTTCCCTTGCTGCTGACCGAGCCTCCACCTCGGCCTGCTCAGCCTTTTATTAGGTTTATCTTTGGCTTATTTATTGTCGATTTTGAGGTCTCATGTAGTGATGAAGTCTAATCGGGGATAATCTATCCAAATTACCTTGTAAATTTTATCGTGCTTGATACTGGTAATGTATCGTGCTTGATACTGGTGTATGTATCGTGCTTGATACTGGTAATGACGCACCAGTATGATACAGCTTAGGTTCTAAAAATTGAATATCTTTTAAACTTTGTTTGTTGTTTCCGTCAATATTATATTATGAATTGTAAATTGTATAGTTAACAATAATTTTAAAGGAATGTGCATTTCTCTTACAAAATTCTATTTGTGTCAATTTTACTTTATTCTTCATTTTTCTATATTGTGTTTTGGTACGATTTTCATATTCTTTTTTTATGTGTTTGATCATGTTTAAACCACAGGGGGTATTTATCCGTGCAGATTGACCACAGTTGACTTCTTAGGGTTTTTCATCACATGAACTTTGGAAATTCACCATAATTAATCTGTAAGTCCAAAAATGGAAATTTTTACATGGATATGTTCCTCTAATCATGATCTACCTGTCCTATAAATTTCATGCAATAATTCAAACAAAAAGCATATATTTACATTTTCTTTGGTTTTTTGCTGTTTTTGGGTGTTGGTTTGAACCAGACTTGGTTCCTTTGATTTTTTTATTTCTATGGTACCAGTAGTACATGAGAGCTGTACCAGATAGGGAATAAATGTATAAAACAAGGTATAAACTCAGACTACACACAGCATGAATTTAGGTCAAAATGAGCTCATAATAGCGATATGTACTATGGCACTGTTTGTGTAGATTATAACCTATAACAATGTTACTTTGTTGAATATGCACATATAACCCTCCCTCTCTAGAAAATCACAGATACTCGATTTTTAAGGGTTTAAACTTTATTATTCTACCTCAAAGTCTCTCATTTCCTTCATTAAGGCAATTATTGACCAAAACTTGATATTTTTCACTTTTCATCTTACTTCATGCTTATTTACACATGATTAAGTGATTGGTTTAAAGATGCACATGTTTACTTTCACCTCACCAAAACTTGGTACTTTGACTACTTTCACCTCACTAAGATGGTTTCTGGAATATTGAATATCTTGCAGTCTATAAAATTTCCTGTTGTCAGCAAATTTTCTCTGAAAGCATCACTTTATCGATTTCTTTTTTAGATAGTAGCTTTTCTAAATTGTATTTGCAAATATATTTCATACCTGTTTGAATACTTGCTTTTTGCAACTTCTTACTCTTATCTAAATTAAAATTTCCCTCTACTTTCTCTGTGTTTAGGCGGGACCAAATTTGATGCGTCTCAATATGCATTCTTTGGGAATGATGTCGTGGAAGAAGTAGAATTAGGCGGCTTAGAAGACGAAGAAGATAAACGTAGCAATATTGGGTTTTCGGGAATAGACGAAGAACTCCGGCCATCTTATTCTGGGGATAAATTTGAGGTATGTTACAAATTGATGGCAGGCTAGACATCTTTTCCATGAGAATTGGGGGTTGGGGGGGGGGGGGGGGGTTAATCCTTTTAGATTCATCAAAAGGGGGGAAAAAAACACAAAAGACGGTGGAAGAGAAACTGTAGTATTCACTTGAGTATTTGCAATGATGCGGCAATGTTTCAAAATTTGAAGTTCGGTAAAATTACTTGAGGCAGTTGTAAGTTGTAACTGTAGTAACAAGTTCGGTATTCTGGGATACTATGCTTATGGTGGAGAGCTTGAAGTTGGAAAGTACTTTAATAATCAGCAAAGAAATTGCTAATATCATGTAGGTATATGTCAACTTGTGGCTGTAGATGTCAATGTTTAAACATACTTGATTAATGTGTGAGAAGGGAAGGCACATGAAATGTGTTAGGGAAGATCCCATTGAAAGACGTAAATGAGTGGGGACTGGGGATAGATTTGTCTCTTGTGAATAATTGCAAATATTTCCATTTGTTTACCTTATGTTGTTACTATGGTTGTAACTAGTACACTAATGTATAGTTGAATGTGTCCTGGTACATGCATGGCCGGAGCCAAACCAATCGGTGGTGTCAAATTGAACAGATATTGGTGATACATATAAGAATAAACATTGTCATTTACATCTTCTTGCCGGCATTAGTTTACACAAAGATTATCTTCTGTCCATGGGTTCTATAGGTAATCTTACTAAAATGAGCACTGGTAAGTGCTTTACATGATGGGTAGCATATAATTTGTTAATAGAAAGAAATAACATTCGTTACTACAACATATATACTACAACACCATAAATTACCACAACTGCTATCCAAATTTTACTGATAGTACATATTTAGTAGAGCCCTTCTTCTATTTTGATCCTTTTTTTTCTGTCTCTATGGCCTAAGCACCTTTGTTCGTGCTGAGTTCAACTCCTTGGTAACATCTTTGATAGAAATGCGTTCTTTTGGAGACTCTTTGGAGCACATAAGCCCGCATTGAATCACTGAAACCAAACAACTATAGACATTTTCAGGTGCATACAGATTGTCTTCTCCATCAGTTTCAGAGAATAATTTGGGGTCGACTATATCCATGACTTGGTCGGGGAAAGCCATCTCAACTTGCTTCTGAAGGCTCAAACCATCTCTGATTCTTTCGTCGGTTGGACTTACTCCAGTGAACAACTCAAGCAGAAGAATGCCGTAGCTATAGACATCTCCTTCTATCGATGGCCGACCACCCATCCCATACTCTAGACAATGAAAAGTTAATAGTTACAGCCCTAAATTTAGTACAGAAGCATACTGAACTGTGACTCTACCTATTAACATCTGTATAATTCACCTAGTTTTTCAAACTTGGGCTCACATGATCGTGCATATATTTGTGTATTTTTTTCAAATTGTATAGCCCAACACGGTAAATTAAAGAAGTATACATAGATAACAAAATTAAGTCTCAATCATGTCAGTATAAATGAGGCAACATATATTTTTTCCTTCAGCCTCGCTAGTGGAACAAACTTGGCCAAACTTTTCCTTGAACCTTAACAAAGTCTATGAATAATTTTCGTTGCAGGGACATACTAAAAAAAGTACTTATTAAATAAGAATCTCCGCTATATATACCTGGAGGAATGTAGCCAATAGAACCTTTGATTCCACCGGTGCTCGACATTGATTGAGAAGGCATGGTATCAGGTCGAACCAAAAACCTTGCTAATCCAAAATCACTCACATGTGCAGTCATATCATCATCCAAAAGTACATTACTAGGTTTGAGATCACAATGCACGATTGGTGCAGGTAAATGGTAATGGAGATAATCTACGGCTGCCGCCACATCAAATGCAATGTTCAACCTCTGGGTGAAGCTGAGGCTTCTAAATGGCCCAGCTGTACATGCATTTGGATGCAACCATGTGGCCAAGCTACCATTTGGCATGAACTCAAAAACCAAAGCCTTGAAATCATTACCTTGGTAGTCTATGCTAGAGCACAAACTCAGCACTTTTATAAGGTTCCTGTGTCTCACATTTTTTAATGCCTCACATTCAGAGAAGAAACTTCTAGAAGCACTGTGTTTCTCAAAGTTTAGCACCTTCACCGCAACGGTTGTCACATTCTCGAAGCTCATAACGGCTTTGTAAACTTCTCCAAATGAACCTCTTCCAATTAGATTATTCGGGGAGAAATTTTCAGTAGCTCTAAGAAGGTCAGTGTATGAAACAGGCTCTAACCCATACTTCAAAGCTTTATCAGATTGTGGTTTGTTTCTAGGGTTGTTTCTAGTATAATAAATCACTAACAAGCAAATGATTGGAATTATGCAAATAAAAGAACCAACAGTTGAACTTATGAGCACCATGTTTCGTCGAGAGTGATGTCTCTGTGTGGAAGGCTGTGAGATGCAATGTGACAAATTCATTTGTGGTACTCCACCACAAAGCTTTGGATTTCCTCTTACATCGAGACCACTGGCATTCTTGAAAATGCCTTCTTTTGGTAATTCCCCCTCGAAATTATTGAAAGAGATATTCAAATATTGCAAGTTCATTGTACCCAGGAATTCAGGGACTTGACCAGAGAGCAAGTTGTTAGAGACATCAAGGTTTTGCAGCCCTTTTAGATTGCTCAATCTGGTTGGAATTGTTCCTTGGAACAGATTGCTATCAAGATAAAGGGCTTGAAGTACCTGGCATCCATCAATTGTGCTAGGAATCTCTCCACTCAACTTGTTATTCGAGATATCAATGGATTGCAGGTTTTTCGAGTTACCAATTTCTGGTGGCAAGATGCCAGTTAGATAATTGTGTGACAAGTCCAAACTAACGGAAAGAGAAGGAAGACCCATGATTTCTTTGGGAATTTCACCTACCAACTTATTATTTGAAATAGTCAAGAGTTCTAAGTATTTCATGCTACTTAACCCTGGTGGCATACCCCCTTCTAATGCATTATTATCTAGATATAGCTGGGTCATTTGGGTAAGGTTGGCAAAAGTAGATGGGATTTGACCTGAAATCATGTTACTGCTCAGATTTAACAGTCCCAGTTGGGAAAGATTACCAATTTCTACCGGAATGCTGCCACTGAGAAACATTCCGCTTAGGTCAAGCAGAGTTAAGTTATTGAGTTTTCCGAGCTCTGCTGGTATGCTTCCTGAAATTGGGTTATTAGACAGTGAGAGTTCAAGAAGACTAGTAGAAAGATTTGTTATAGAACTAGGTAAAACTCCTTGTAGTTTGTTGTTGTAAATATGTAACCATTTTAACAAAGTACAATTGGTCAAAGCATCTATGAAACTCCAGTCATGTGGTCTCTTGACTTCTAGTTGATTAGATCCTAAGGTAAGGAAGTGAAGATTTTGTAAGGCTCTAAAGCCAGATGGTATCACGCCACTGAAGTAATTATCATCTAATTCAACATCAATAAGAGCAGAACAATTGGATATGGATGGTGGGACCTGTCCTTTGAGTTGATTGTCATATAGATGTAGATATTTCAAGTTTGGTAAAGCATTGCACATATCGAAAGGGAGAGTTCCATCAAGCTGGTTATCAGTAAGTGTCAAATAATACAGCGCTGAGAGGTTGTAAAGGGAGTGTGGTATTTCACCCGAAATGTTGTTCTGATAAATGCTAAAAAACTGGAGGTTTTGAAGCTTCCCGAGTTCATCAGGGATGAATCCACTTAACATATTTTCAGAAAGATCAATACCTGTTAGACTTTGAAGATTACCCAAGGAATGTGGGATGGAACCATATAATTTATTTTTGTAAAGAGTAAGTACCAGTAAGTTAGTAAGGTTACCCAAGGTGGAAGGAATTGATCCTGTGAGAATGTTATTCCTCAGACGGATTTCTTTCAATTCTTTGCATTGCGCTAAGTTAGATGGGATGGTTCCATGGAGATTATTATCTCTCAAATAAATAACTTCCAGATTTGAACAGTTACTTAGAGTAGATGGAATGCTACCATCAAGAATATTAACACTCAAGTTGAGAAAACGTAGCCTACCCAAGTTTCCAATCTCTACTGGGATACTTCCTCTCAGCTGGTTATCAGAGAGACTCATCCTTTGGAGAAACGTGAGGTTTGCTAGAGATGGAGATATAATACCTGACAATTGTTTGGAGTCAAGAACGAGAGCAGTCACTCTATCAGGATGGTGCCGGCCACACAAGATCCCTTGCCATTGACAGTGGTGCAGTGACTCGTTCCATGAGGAGAGGACTCCAAATGGGTCGTCAAGTATTTGGGACTTGAAGGAGAGAAGTGCTGATCGATCAGTTGTACTAGTGGTTACTATGGCAGCGAGAGAAAAGGAGGATAAGATTAAGAGACTTGAGAGGAGGTGAACAGTGAGCACATTATAACAAAGTTCCATGATTTGTGTAATGAAGGCAATGGGTTTCTCTCTCACAGAGTGCAGCTCTTCTTATAGTTAAAGGGAGATGTATGGTTAGAAAAGTAAGATTTAATTAACAAAGAAGCTGGGGTTAGCGAATCTTTTATGTATTGACGGTGACCAAATCTAGTACACGGAAAATGCTCCCAATATAATTCTGTATTTGCAAATGCACTCCTTTATTGTGGACAAAAATTTCAATGCTTCCTGGACCACCAATTATCTATCTCTCAATTTGTCACTAAGCGAAGAATGTTCTAACTAGGGGAGTTTTGTCCGAAAGATTTCAGAAAATATCTTATTCAATGTTTGTTTAATTACATTTGAGAACAAGTCTTTAGCGATCAGTAATAGAGGCAATGTCCTCCGTATTAGAGGTCATAAGTTTGGAACAAGTTGTTGAGAATTAATTCAGAATTGGTTCTAGAAAATCTGCAGAAATTAAGTTGGTTAGAAAGCAGTTTTCTGACGTGTAAAACTGCTATGAGTGCTGCAAGTTATTTTAGTATAGTTATTATTTTTAGTACATGTTCTGTAGTGGGTAGTTATTAGTGGGTAGTTATTTTTAGATAATTGTTGTACTTTATAAATTCTGTAGACTATGTATTTTCAGTATGCGTTTTGAAATAGATGTTGCTTCTATTCTGAAAAATCTCTCTGTCTCTGAAAAATACTGGCACAGCAGCACAGTTTATTTTTTTCACTGTTATGATCTATTCCTCTATCAATTAGCAACAAACCTTGTGTTCTTTTACTGCTGTTAATTCTCCCATAACCCAACAATCTGGTATCAGAGCCACAAGATCTGATTGGACGATTCGATGGCTGAAACTGGGAACAACACGGTGAATGTGACCCAACCAGCAATTCCATTGTTCAAAGGTGAAAATTTGAATTTTGGAGCATCAAGGTGAAAACCCTGTTCAAGTCACATGGTTTGTGGGATTTAGTAGAGATGGGTGTGCCTACTGAAGGCCCCAATTTGCAAGAAAATCAGAAGAAGGATGCACGAGCACTATTTTTTATCTAACAATCCGTGCATGGTACGATTTTGTCCAAGATTGCTGCAGCAACCACCGCTAAAGAAGCATCGACAACCTTCAAGACTGCATTTCAAGGAAGTTCACGAGTTATTTCCATCAAACTGCAAGGGCAACGTCGAGATTTCAAGACATTGCAGATGAAAACAGAAAAATCAGTGCAGATTTGTCTTTCAAGAGTCACAACCGTTGTCAACCAAATTCGAGCATATGGAGACAATCTCACAGAGCAAACCGTGGTGGCCAAGGTGCTGAGAAGCCTAACAACAAAATTTGATCATGTTGTCGCAGCAATTGAAGAGTCAAAAGATCTCTCAACCTATACCTTTGATGAACTAATGGGATCACTGCAGACCCATGAAGCAAGGCTGTCCAGATCAGAGGAGAAGGGCGATGAAAAGGTGTTTTACACAAAGGGAGAGTCCTCTCGAGGCAGAGGTCATGGGAGAGGCCGAGGTAGAGGAGGACGTGGCCGTGGCCGTGGTAGAACTGGTGGTGAATTTCAGTTCCAGCGCGACAGAAAACAGATCCAGTGCTACTACTGCAACAAATTTGGGCACTATCAATCTGAGTGCTATGAGAAGCAAAGGGAGGAGAATCAAGCAAGCTATGTAGAAGAGAACACAGAGCAACCGATGCTTTTCATGGCAAGTACAAAAGGTGAAGTTGATGCAAGCACAATCTGGTTTCTTGACAGTGGTTGTTCCAATCACATGACTGGTTACAAGCATTTGTTTGAAGAATTAGATCAAACCCACAAATTGAAGGTCAAACTTGGTGATGACAAACTGATTCAAGTGGAAGGCAAGGGCACAGTTGCAGTGCACACCAATGACAATGGCATGAAATATTTGCACAATGTTTATTTCATTCCAGAGTTGTCACAAAACCTGCTCAGCATCGGGCAATTGATGGAGAGTGGGTATTCAATCTTGTTTGAAGGAAATTGTTGTGCAATCAAGGATAAAACCACAAATCAATCATTAGTAGAAGTAAGAATGGCAACCAACAAGTTGTTTCCACTTGAAATTTCAGGTGTAAGAGAGAGAGTAATGACAGTAAAAGAATTAAACCAATCTGAGTTATGGCATCTTAGATATGGGCATTTGAATATCAATGGGTTGAAATTATTGAATCTAAAACAAATGGTTTATGGGCTGCCTGAGATTAATCAAATAGGTGTGTGTGAAGGGTGTATCTATGGGAAACAAGCCAAATTACCCTTTCCCAAAGGCCAGTCTAATAGAGCAACACAAATCCTCGAAATAGTTCATACAGACCTATGTGGACCAATGCAAACTGCATCATTGGGTGGCAGCAGATATTTTCTCCTTTTTACCGATGATTTTAGTAGAATGAGTTGGGTTTACTTCTTGCAAAAGAAGGGAGAAACATTTGAAAATTTTAAGAAGTTTAAGGCCTTTGTAGAAAAGCAAACTGAAAAGAGTTTGAAGGTGTTAAGGTCAGATAGAGGAGGAGAGTTCCAATCTACAGAATTTAAGAAATATTGTGAAAATGAGGGCATACACCATGAATTAACCGCACCTTACACACCTGAACAGAATGGGGTTGCAGAGAGAAAAAATAGAACGGTGGTAGAATTGGCTAGAAGTATGCTAAAATGTAAAGGTTTGCCGAATCTGTTCTGGGCTGAAGCAGTAGCAACCGCTGTTTATTTGTTGAACTTGTCACCAACTAAAGCAGTGATGAACAAAACCCCTTTTGAGGCTTGGTTTGAGAGAAAACCTGGAGTTGGACATTTGAAAGTGTTTGGTTGTATTGCATATACCTTAATACCCTCACAAAGAAGAACAAAACTGGATGAAAAATCTGAAAAGTGCATATTCATTGGTTACTGCACACAGTCTAAAGGTTATAGACTGTACAATCCAAACAATGGTAAAATTGTGGTGAGTAGAAATGTTTTGTTTGATGAAAATGCAAGTTGGCAGTGGAAAGAAACAGTACAAGGAGTAGAGATTGTAGAACCAGCAGCAGATAATGTAGAAGATGATGCAAAACCAGCAGAAGATGATGTAGAAGGCATTGATACTGTGCAACAACCAACCAACCCAATCGGTAGCACAACACCAGCAAGCAATAGCACAACAAACAGACCTAACATAGTCCAAAACCCTGACACAAATACACCAACAGTCAGAGTTTACAGCAGGCGTAATTTTGGTTCTGACACACCCGTAAGAAAATTGAAATCCTTGCAAGAATTGTACGAAACTACACAGGTACTTTTTGTTGCAGACCCCACAACTTATGAAGAAGCAGCAGAAAAGGAAGAATGGTGTCAAGCAATGCAAGAAGAACTAGCAGCAATTGAGAAGAATAATACATGGCAGTTGGTGAAACTTCCTGAAGGCAAGCATGCAATAGGGGTAAAATGGGTGTTCAAAACAAAATTTGGTGCAGATGGAAGTGTGCAGAAGTACAAAACAAGATTAGTAGCCAAGGGTTATGCTCAGAAATATGGTGTAGACTACGAAGAAACTTTCTCTCCTGTGGCCCGATTTGAGACAGTAAGGTTATTGTTGGCGTTAGCAGCTCAATTGGAGAAGCCAATCTACCAGTTTGATGTTAAATCAGCTTTTCTCAATGGAGAACTATTAGAAGAAGTGTATGTTGGGCAACCTGAAGGTTTTGAAGTGAAGGGCAGAGAACAATGGGTGTACAAGCTGATAAAGGCGCTGTATGGGCTGAAACAAGCACCTAGAGCCTGGTACAGTAAGATTGATGCATACTTCTTAAATTCTGGATTTCAGAAAAGCAAAAGTGAGCCTAATCTGTACATCAAAAGACAAGGAAAAGGTGAGTTGTTAGTTGTATGTTTGTATGTTGATGATATGATTTACATGGGCACTAGTGAAGAACTGCTGGGACAATTTAGAAGTAGCATGAAGCAGCAGTTCGAAATGTCAGATTTGGGTTTGTTACACTACTTTCTCGGGTTGGAAGTAGAGCAGGAAAGTGGTAGCATATTTGTAACGCAAAGGAAGTATGCTAGAGATTTAGTTAAGAAGTTTGGAATGCATAATTGCAAGGTTGCATCAACACCCATAAATGTCAATGAGAAGTTGGTGAAAGATGATGGTACAGGAGCTGCTGATGCAACAAGGTTTAGAAGTTTAGTTGGAGGTTTGATTTATCTGACACACACAAGGCCTGACATCTCATACGCAGTAGGAGTGATCTCTAGACACATGCAGAATCCAACCAAACATCATTTTGGTGCAGCAAAAAGAGTGTTGAAGTATATCTCTGGTACAACCGATTATGGGCTATGGTATGGCAGCACAAATGCATTTAACTTGATTGGTTACAGCGACAGTTACTGGGCTGGATGTGCAGAAGACAGAAGAAGCACCTCAGGTTACATGTTCTCATTTGGATTCAGTCCGATTAGTTGGAGTTCGAAGAAGCAGGCAACAGTGGCATTATCCTCTTCAGAAGCTGAGTATGTTGCAGTCAATTCAGCAGCTTGTCAAGCAGTTTGGCTTAGAAGAATTCTTGAAGATGTTGGACAGGTGCAGCAGCAACCTACACAGATTTTCTGCGACAATCAATCAGCCATAGCAATGACAAAGAACCCGGTGTTCCATGGAAGGTCAAAGCACATCGACATTCGAGTTCATTTCATCAGAGATCTAGTGGCAGAGAAGATAGTTGAGCTCAAGTTTGTTACTTCAGAAAATCAAAAGGCAGATATTCTAACCAAGGCGTTGGCACTAAGCACATTTGAAAATTTGCGGAAGAAACTTGGAGTAACCAATTTTGAATCAAGGGGGAGTGTTGAGAATTAATTCAGAATTGGTTCTAGAAAATCTGCAGAAATTAAGTTGGTTAGAAAGCAGTTTTCTGACGTGTAAAACTGCTATGAGTGCTGCAAGTTATTTTAGTATAGTTATTATTTTTAGTACATGTTCTGTAGTGGGTAGTTATTAGTGGGTAGTTATTTTTAGATAATTGTTGTACTTTATAAATTCTGTAGACTATGTATTTTCAGTATGCGTTTGAAATAGATGTTGCTTCTATTCTGAAAAATCTCTCTCTCTGAAAAATACTGGCACAGCAGCACAGTTTATTTTTTCACTGTTATGATCTATTCCTCTATCAATTAGCAACAAACCTTGTGTTCTTTTACTGCTGTTAATTCTCCCATAACCCAACACAAGTAACCTTCTATTTCCAAATCCCCTCTCAGCCCTCTACTAGTTTTTATTTCCAAGACGTACGGTATATGATAAATTAAAGAAATTTCCTAATGCAAAAGTAAAGAAAATTGTATCGACTATTTGGAATTAAAAAATAAATAACATTTTTAAAAGTAGATTCTAATTCCCGTCAAATCCCATCCGGTGTAATCCTGTGACATCCGAACAGACCCTAAGGAATTAATTATGGTAGCCCACGGTGGATTGTATAAGAACATACAACAGGCCTATACATTCAAATCATGTTCTGTGCGTTCTTTCCTCGGTGTCATGTAACAGATCACATCCGTACAAAAAAATCTGTGATAGATCTGGAATCAATACAAGCATGCAGCAGGTCAAGTCAACTAATATCGGTTTGTGCTATGGATCCATATCTCTGCTTTTAAGTTTCAAATAGTTAATTTGAATTGCTTAATATGATCTCCATATGAAAATCTACTTGGAGAAAAAAAAAAAATTTTTATTTTTTTAATTGAAAATTGGTACTTTCGCATCAATCAAATTTAGATAAGGTAATTTTTTACCTATCTGAATAAAAAATAGTAAAATGATTTTAAAAATATAAAATTTTGTCTCCAAGTACATTTTTATATAACAATTGTATTAAGATATTGTATCGACTATTTGGAATTAAAAAATAAATAACATAGATATAATACAGAGACCTACCTTGTACAAAGTATTGTAGCCTGACTAGCCTCACTCACCAATTATAAATTGAAGAAATTTCCGAATGATAATTGTTTAAAGTTGCAAAAATCAAGATAAACATATATGAACCAAAATTAAAATTAAAGATTATATTCCATCAATCAAAGTCGTTGAATAGTCAAAATATCTAGATTTTTTTGCTAAGGTCGCTTTTTAGTAATTAATTTGACTAAGACTATATATAGAAAGACTAAAGAGGCGATTGAACGGTGCCACGTGAACGCTCTAACCTCCTCAACTTGACCTGCTGCTTGAGTGATTACAGATATCTATCACAGATTTTTTGACCTATCTAAAAATCACTTGATCTAAAAATTCTGGACCATCCAAAAACAGTGATTTTCTACCTATCTAAAAAAATAGTAAAAAAATTCGAAAAAATGTAAAATTTGGTTTGCAAGTACATATTCATTTTATAATCATGTTGAACGGTTCGGATCGAACTTTAGGATTTTGAAAACTCAAAATATTAATCTGTAGCACGGCTCAATCCGTGCTATGCATAGCACCATAGCCTCACTCTTCTCTATATATCGAGCGGGCTTACAAAATTCGGGCTGCCCAAAAAAGTTTTAAGGCGCAAGGATTATGTAGATCCTCTATGTATAAAGCGAATTGTTAAGCTTCCAAAATTGGTGAGGTGAGTTTTAGATGAAACATACATGTGTAAAAAAAAAGAATAACTCATTTAAATGTACTGCCAACAAGAATACCTCATTTATTAATTGTGAGTGTAATTTGTTTAAATCACACAAAATTGATGATATGTATAGTATATATATTTAGTTTGGACTATAGATTTATCTTTTTACTGAAAAATAAGAAATAAAAAAATTAAAATGCACCAAATTAGGTTACTTTACTAGTTTTGCCCATTGTGTAACAAAAAAATGTATCCAACTCTCTTCTATTTAATTTTCATTATTTCTTCTTAATTTCTGATATTTGTTTGTACCAAAAATCACTTTTTATTTGTAGAATTTTGTGATAAATTTAATTTCATGGAAATTATATTTTATTTGTGTTTGATTTTCAAGAAATTAGTTCACTTTGGCAATTTTTGAAGAAATTAATTTCTTTGTGGTGTTTTATTCACAAAGTTTCAGGAAATAATTTTGTTTATTCCCAGATTATATTTCCAAAAAATTTTAGAGTTCAACAAATATGTACCACAGGTTCGATGCCGATTTGTAAAACTCTGTGTTTCCAATGGTACCAAATAGGTACCAAAGGCCTTTACCTCACTTTGATAGAAAAAAAATGCTAACATATTAAATTTATTATTTAAATTTTGTCAAAAAAACATTTCATCAAAAAAACATTTCTTATGTAAATTTAATTAATGTAGATTTAATTAGTTTTAAGCATTTTATCTAACATATTAAAACTGAAGATGTGAGAGATGGTAGTTTTGGTTTCAATAAGGATCATTGGTCAGTGGTCGAATGGGTTACTTATGGGTTCCTTAAATTTAATAGTTTTATACGTACTTGACCTCCAATCTTTACTAAAAAAATAGTTTTAAACGTACTGTTGTTGGCAGAAGAGTTCCGGAAAGATGGGCCCAAACAAATTAAGAAGAGAAAGAATCTATAGCACGTTGCAGAGTGAATCGTAGTGGCAATACTACATAACAAACACTTAAGGGATAAGCTCCTCGGTGTTGACTTGGTCAACCTAGCAATTAAGAGCATATATATAATAACTTAAAGAACCAAATCTCCTGCCCAAGGTCCATCCGTCTATCCATCCATGATCTGAACAGTCATAATTCCATTTAGGAATAAACTTTTCGGAATTCAATTTGAAAACCATACATTCTATTAAAATGATTCGAAGTTAGGTATGGAATTACTGTACTTAAGATAGAAAACACATCCATGCATTTATTTAAAAAAATGTACATTAATGCAAAAAATAATATTATGCGACAATCGGATACTATTATTAATTTTGTTTCTTTAATCTCTTTTGTTTGTTGTGTTGATAAACACCCCCATAAAAAAAATTCAATGCTTTCTGTAAAGAACAATAAATTGAGAAACAAATTTGCTCTATCTCCAAATCTGAGATTCTAATGGACTGTTTGTTCAGTTTGCTGAAATTTCCCCTTTCTGCCACCTCCCTAATGCCACTTCATGGAAACAGATTTAACAACCAATAAAGAAGCTCAGGAAAAAATAGCGAAAAATTTCGAAGCTCAAGAAAAATTGAGATTTTCGGAGCAAGGTTCTGACTATGGTTAATCTATCTGATAGGGACTGCCACATGCCCATTTTGTGACCAATTTGAGCCTGTTGACCATCTCTTTGTTACTTGTCCTTATTCTTCATCCATCTGATCATGGATTGCTAGGCATAATGGTTTTACTTCTAAAGAAAATGCTCCCGATATAATTATGTATTTGCAAATGCACTCCTTTATTTGTGGACAACAAATATTCAACTAGTTGAAGAAATTTCAATTCATCCTGGATCACCAATTATCTATCTCTCAATTTGTCACTAAGCGAAGAATGTTCTAACTAAATCTGGAGTGAAAGGGATTATGTCCGGAAGATTTTTAAACAATATATTATTCAATGTTAGTTTACATTCGAGAACCAGTCTTTAGTTTAGTAGTAACCACTAGAGGCAATGCCAGAAGTCACAGGTTCGGAACAAGTAACCTTCTATTTCTAAATCCCCTCTCAGCCCTGTACTCGTTTTCCTTGATTTTGCAATTTTCTTTTCTAATATTGCAGGTGCATCCAGGACACGGCGATATTATGTGCAATACTTTTGCAATTTGATGGATGAAATGATGAATTATTTGTCCACAAATATCTAAGAAGTAAATATATATATATTAACATGTTTTCAAGTGAAACTGAGATCTATAAAGACAAGAAACTTAATCAGGAGAGACAACAAATAAGAGAGATTCTTTAGTGGATCTTAACCTCAGGTGGGTCCATTAATTGTGAAGTTCGAGACAATGATTGTTGCCTCCAATTACATACCCGTCATTTAAAAACCATTTTATGAGCTCTCTTTCTATAAGATTCCTTTTTTTCTTTTCGGGTAGGAATTAATGTTAGCCCACGAAAAGAAGCCCAATAGGTGGCCATCAGGGACCAAATAACATTTACGGATCTTTCATATTAGCCCACAAAAGCCTATATTAATTTATTTTCCAAGAGCCCAGCGTTCTGACCTACTGTATGAATAGTGGACTGCCCCACTGTGGAGCGGTCTGGTATGAATAGTGGACCGCCTCATTATGGGACGGTCCGGGTAGTTTTAATAAAAATTTAAAGGAGAGGGTAGATTTGCTATTTTTTTTTTTTTTTGGGGTATTAATAAAAAAAGCGGCCAGTGTTCTGACCTAAGTTAATCGTCCAACTATAAAAATAAGCAATCATTTTGATACCTAGAATTTCGTTTGTTTATTTGATAGCGTTCTTACCCAACTATAAAAATAAGCTTGGGAATCGAATTTGACAATTTCCTTTTATTGGAATTAAGGATTACGAATATCAAACAGAACATACAGATTTATTAATATCATTTTTTTTGTAATTTATATGTTTTATTTTTATGTTATTATTGTGAAATGCTTATATTTGTTGTAGTTGCACATCTATTATATATCTGTAGTGATCTACAAATACAAAATACAAATACAAATACAATTGTAGTCCAACAATAAGGTTTGTATTGTTTGTTCAACCATAGGGTTTGTACTAAATTTCTATGCATTGTCAAGTCCTGTTGTTATTTTCATCAATGATTTCATTTTCACTATTGCCCTCTGGTCAAAGTCAAGTTTCAGTAAAATTGTCCTTTTGTCAATATATTAACAAATTTCATTTGATGTTTTGTAGCTTTAAGATTGTTGGGATAGGGATAGGGTGGCATGGGATTGGTCTGTGTTTTACCTCAAAAAGTATTCTTAGAATCTGTGTTTTATTTTTTTTCCTCAATTATATTTCATGACTCAGTATAATTAATAAATTAGCAGTCAGTGGATCAACATTGAAATAAATTTGGATATAGCCAGAAGTTAAGATTTAATAATTTAATGAATTGTAGTTATGTACTTAAATTTGTGTTTACATCATAACTTCAGAAACAGGAGAACACACCATTATAGAGAATTAGTTTTAACTAATTTTTACTATTTCAAATTTCTGTGTTGTACAGAATCATTCAAAATAATTTATGTCAACCAACATAATTACTTAAGGATAACAAAATTAGGGTCAAGTGGGACTGCTTGACCACTCTCCTTGTTACTGGATGCAAGGGATGTAGATGGCATTCGCAGATTTATTTAGATGAACACTAGTTTTTGGCACAAATCTATATGACTATATTAATTAAGTGCACACTTTAAAATATTAATATATTAAATCCCCTCCTTATTGGGGATTTCCACCGATCACATATATAATTCTCACTTATTATTTATACATAATACTTCGTTGCATTCTTCTTACTCCAACTCTTTCATGTAACAAGGCATCATTCTTCTAGGGCTTTGCTTCAGGAGGACATTTTTTATAATAATACTTATTGCATGGTCTAGTGTAAGGCTGGCCTGGTGGAGTGGAAGGTACCGTGCCTGGTCTGGATGCTGCTGGCACGCTGATTACTGAAAATGAGGAGATGACAAAGTAGATTTGCAATTATTAATTTCAATAATGACAGAAATATGGAAGATATCTCTCTCACTTTATCTATTGCTAAAAATTATTAAGAAAGAGATAGATTACTAACCATAAGCCTTGCTCTCTTCTAGGATTCGAGCAGCCTCGGTACAAGGCAATACGAGAGAGCTAGTGAAAAATAGGAAGAGAATGCAGAGAACAGGAAGAGCTCTTGTTGTTGACATTTTTGAAACTGTGTTTTCTATTATGATGCAGTTGGAACCCTCCAAGGATTCATTCCTATATATAGACTTTTCAAGGTAATTGCAATTAATTAAAACAGCTATGGATACGATTTAGCTATTTTCTGTCGGTATCCAATCTGTTTACACGTCCCAGCTAGTGTATTGCAAAAGCACGGCATGCCGGGTACATGTTCCGGCACGCACGGCTAAGGACACGACACAACGTGGCACATCTTATTAGGTGTGTCGTGTCCTTATCTGTGTTGTGTCCTAATTTTTCTAAAATCAGCATGTTTAGCACAACACGTCTAGACACGGGTACGACACATCTAAATACTAGCATGGCATGTCTAGACACAGATGCAGCACGTTTTAAAAAATATCATTTTTTTTACTCCTTAGTAACATTTTCTCAAATTATAGCAAAACAAAATACTACAAAATATTTTAAAAAAACTAAATTTTACAAAAAAAAATATATAATTTAATTTATTTCTGATTTTTGGATATTTTTCAGATTTTTTAAAAATTATTTTTAAGTAACAAATTATCCAGTTCTAAAAAAAAAAAAAAAACAGGCATGGCACGCAAACCATGTCATACCAAACTGTATTGTGCCTTTAAACGTGTTGTGTTCATCTCCGGTACTGTGGAGCACATCTAAAAACTTCAATGTCTTAGCACAACACGGCCTCTTTCCGGGCACGCCAAAACACGGTACGTATGCTGAAACACAGTTCATTACAGCCGCAATACCCTTCACTTAGCCTTTCAACTATGATATTTTTTCAGTTTACCTGGATGATGTTGTAGATGTAGAACGATGGATGTAATTGTACGTTTAATTAATAAAAATTATATTTGGCAGCCACTGTCAAGAGTTTAAAAAAAAATGATATATTTTCAGTTTATCTCAGGTCAATGCAACTTTTCAGCACGCTTGTCGTTAGTTATGATGCATTTTTCAATTTTTGGCAATGCATAATCAAGTCAGGATCTTTTGTAGTTTGACAACGAATGCGATCTTAACCAAGATAGGGTGGTAAGGGATTGGCCCCTTTTTTTTCTCTTGAAAGTAAAATTGGTTGGACCATATTTTTTGTTCTTTCCAATTAGATATGGACCACACGGTATACATACACAATTGTTTTTATCTACTTCCAGTGTTCACCTCCAAGTTTGGCTTCTGATTTTAAATTAAATGATATCAAGCACATGTGGGTCATCTGGGCCCGACCCAACCTAGCTAACTGTTTAAATTAAGTCGTACTTTCCTTTCAGCTAATTCGTTCATCAATACAACCAATTACTTGATTAAAGTCATCTGCTTTTTATTTAGTCTTTATTTTGTTCTTAGGATAGCGTTTGTTACTCTGTTAATCTCAGTCAAAATGACTTGTTAGGTTTGTCATTCAGGCTGTGCAATTTTTTATAGTTTGAAAGCGTGATTTTTGTTGGGTTAATTAACTGAAGAAATTGAATCCCCCTTATGTAAACTGCATTTAATGGGCTGAGGTACTTGCTATAATAAAAAATGGTATTACAAACACACTTAAATTTTAATGTACTTATTCAATTATATATGCTTATCTATTGTAAAGTTTATTAATTTATAATAATTATAATTATTGATTAATTTTTTTTTGTTAATATATACTTTTTTAACTTATAATTTTTTTATGAACATGTTATGTAGTTAATTTTTACTAATTTATATGTAATGTATGTATCTTGTATTTGTATCTGTATTAGTTTAGTATTCAATCTGCATCTGTAAGTGAAACTATTTGTCTCCAAAAAATGACAATAGATCCAAATACAATTTAGATAATATGTATTCATATCTGATTTATCTTCCGTTTACCTCATGTCAATGCAACTTAATTTTCAAAACGCTTGTCGTTTTGGTTGTGGTGCATTTTTCAATTTTTAGCAATGCATAACCAAGTCTGGATCTTTTGTAGTTTGACAACGAATGCGATCTTAATTTGTTGGATTAGTTGACTGAAATTGAAGTCATTTCTCTCCTTCAGATAGGGTGGCAAGAGATTGGCCCCTGTTTTTTCTCTTAAAAGTAAAATTGGTTGGACCATATTTTTTTTTTCCCAATTAGATATGGACCACACAGTATACATACACAATTGATTTTATCTACCTCCAGTGTTCACCTCCAAGTTTGGCTTCTGATTTTAAAGTAAATGATATCAGCAAAATTTTCGCATCATATCTAATCATCTGCTTTTTATTTAGTCTTTTTTTTTTTGTTAGGATAGCGTTAATTTGTTACTCTGTTAATCTCAGTCAAAATGACTTGTTAGGTTTGTCATCTAGGCTGTACAATTTTTTATAGTTTGAAAGCGTGATTTTTGTTGGGTTAATTAACTGAAGAAATTGAATCCCCCTTATGTAAACTGCATTTAATGGGCTGAGGTACTTGCTATAATAAAAAGTGGTATTACAAACACACTTAAATTTAAATCTACTTATTCAATTATATATGCTTATCTTTCATGTTTTATTAAATTTTAAAGTTTATTAATTTATAATAATTATAATTATTGATTAATTTTGTTTTGTTAATATATACTTTTTTAACTTATAATTTTTTTATGAACATGTTATGTAGTTAATTTTTACTAATGTATATGTAATGTATCTTGTATTTGTATCCGTATTTGTTTAGTACAATCTGCATCTGCAAGTGAAACTATTTGTCTCCAAAAATTGACAATTGATACAAATACAATTTAGATAATATATATTTGTATCTGATTTATCTTCCATTTACCTCAGGTCAATGCAAGTTTTCAAAACGCTTGTCGTTTTGGTTATGGTGTATTTTTCAAGTTTTAGTGATATAGTTATAGTAAATAATTCAACTGATACATTGTTTGTACATAGTAGAAGATTTAAAGAATATATTTAAAGTTTTTTTAATCTTTATTGACTGTATCTTAGACAAAATAAGAAACTATTAATAAGAAAAAAAATTAAATAATCTGGGTAATAAGAAGCAATATCAATGCCGCAACGATAGATATATAAATCTTAAAATTATTGTATCTTAGACGTAATAACAAAAAAATAATAAACGAATTCAATATCTCTATTTTTTACTTGCGTTATCTACAAATAAAAAATACAAATACAATTGTAGTCCAACAATAAGGTTTGTACCAAATTTCTACGCATTGTTAAGTCCTGTTGTTATTTTCTTCAGTGATTTCATTTTCACTGTTGCCCTATGGTCAAAGTGAAGTTTATTTTGATGTTTTGAAGCTTAACAGTGAGATTTTAGATTGTTGGATTAGTTGACTCAAGTCGTTGGTCTCTCTCTTTGGGATAGGATAGGGTGGCAAGGGATTGGAATGCATTTTTTCTCAAAAATTAGTCTGGGAATCTGAGCCTCTGATCATGAGCATTTTTTTCTACCTCAATTATATTTCATGACTCATTATAATTAATAAATATTTTATTACTGTGAGTTTTCTAATAATACCTTTTTTTTTAATAAAAACTTCTGTAAATTCCAAACTTTATTCTTTTTAAATGTCTCTTGCACAAAAAAAAAAAAAAAAAGACTACATCTCTCCAGAGCTATGTTGCATGGATACGGGTATGGGTATCGTATCGGATACGATACGAATACGGCGATACGGCAATTTTAAAAAATCCTAGATACGATACATCTATTAAATATATTATTTTTATTATTCTAATTATATTAATAATTCAACACTTAAATTATATAAATTAAATATAAAAAATTCTGCAGTGATAACAATAAATATCATTAAATATACATTAAATAATGAAATTATATATTAAATATAATTGTTACTCAATTCTAACATCAATTGGAAGTTGTTGCAGTGATATATGGGTAGTTTGCTACACGTATTGGCCCCAGTTCGATTCCTGCAGAGCGCAAAAAGAATGATTTTTGCCTCTGGTCTATGCGCGGTGCACAAATTGTGATCTGGCATTGGTGCATGCGCTGTGCACGGACGCGTCAGACGTATCGGATTCAACCCGTATCAGTGACCGTATCAGAAATAAAAGATACGCTACAATACATATCAAAGCCGTATCGGTATCGGATACGTGTCCGATACGGGTACGAAGCCCAATCCGAAGTATCCCAGTAACATAGCTCCAGAGTGATGTGATCCATCACAATATGTGCCAGGTCCTTAATATTTTTCATAATTACAGCCTAATTATACTAAGACATTATTGTTTTAATTTTCCTTTACAACAATTTGTAGTAAAAAATCCTGCTCAGCAGAAAAAAATATCAATCAAAAGGAGAAGATGAAAGCATAAAGCACCCCATAAACAAGCGAAAATTGTCTCAGATTATTTGCTCCTGCTATACATTGCAAATTCATATAGATTTGAGAAACCAAAAATGAAGATGGATCATACAATAAAGAAGAAGCATATTTGTCTCAAATAAAGAACAAATTGTTTCTCCTATGTTTCAAGTACAATATTATATTAGCAAGCTCAACTCATTTCCACCAAATTTTCTTCTTCACATGTTACCCTCTGCTCCTCTACTAAGAAAATATTAAAAAAAAAATCACTACTTTGGCATCATAGTATATCATACGTTTATTTCATTCAAAAATTCTCTACTGTCTAGTGGTATAATAAGAAACGCAATACTTGGTTATTCGTTATAATTTTTCGGATACGAATATGAAAACAGATAGTTTCGGATACGAATATGAAGACGGATAGTTTCTGATACGAATCAGAAAACAGATAGTTTCGGATATGGATATAGATCAGATATTAAATGGATACGAATATGGATCGGATATGAGATGGATACGAATACGGATATGAATAAAATTTGGATAATTTAAAAATAAATTACTAATTTACATTCTAGTAAAGAATAACATCTAAATAACATCTAAAAAAATTAAAGAGCCTTGAACCAGCTGTATCAACGATCATGCGACTTGACCTTCTTCTCAACCAGCTACATCTTTTGTTTCTACTTTTTCAGCAAGATCATATATCAATACTATGCAATTAAAAATATAAATAATAAATTTTTGGTATAACAAAAAAAATACAAAGTATTAAATCGTTAATATGTATATGTAGTTTTATCAATCAATTTAAAAACAAAGGGTATCTTTGTTGTTGAACCATGGTGCCTTTTGTTTGACTACAATAAGATATACTTTTGACTGTTATTACAATCTCCACGTGACAGCAACCAGCTTGCATTTTAGTTTTTAGGTTTCTTCGTTAGCATTGTGTTTAAGATTTAAGAATCTTTATTGGGCCTTGATTCTCAGTCAGGCCACCGGCCCACTGTCTGCAATGAAGGCCTAAAATACATTATTTTTTTGGGTTTGAATCTGATCTGTTCATTACATATTAGCAAGAATCTTAAATGATCCATGTGCACTAAAAGTTTGGACTGGATTGATCCGGATTATGATTAGATGGTCTGTATTAATGCCCTTTGTTATTTTTTAGCATGTATTTATGATCAGACAGTCTGAATTTTAGCATGTATTTATGATCAGACGGTCTGAATTTTAGAGAGCTGTGGTAATATTCCATGTTGGAGCTGTGCAAAATGATAGGCCTTTGTTATTTATTAGCATGTATTTAGAGATGGTTATCAAATTTTCTTGTGTCAGATTGATATGTTGTTTGTATTTTTTTTTCTAATGCTTGGTATTAATTTGAATATTTCTAAATGATATGTTAAATTTTTTAATTTTAGTGAATTTTTGAATTTTAGTAGATTTTACAAAGCACGCGAATGTTTAGTTTTGGTGTTATAATTTTAATGTTTAGTTTTATATAGTATAACGGAGCTCATGAATGTATAGTTTTTGTGTTATAATTACAAAGCACATGAATGTTTAGTTTTAGATTTTAATGTTTGTTTTTCTAATGTTTGGCATGAGTTGAGCTCGCGAGTTATGAGCCGAGTTTGAGCCGAGCTGAAGGCTCAAACTCATTAAATTGAGCCGGGCTTTTTTCTTCAAGACCGAGCCGAGTCTGAGTTGGGCTTGTTTAGTTATATGACGAGCTGAGCTGAGTTTTGACCCGAGCTTGGCTCATTAATTAGCAGCCCTATTGATGGAGGCTCTAGATTCCATTAATATGACATCAGAGATATCAAAAATCACAAAAGAGAAAAGAGAAAATAAATAAAACTAAAATAAAATTGGAAAATTGAAATTCTAGATGAAAATCCATGAGTTTTATCTTAGTGGGGTTTGAGTTTTTTTATATTTTCAATTTAATTTGCAATAGTTGAATTATGATATTTTTAATAAGTTTTTGTTAATGTTTTGAATTATGGAGCCAATATAATGTTTTGCTGCAATTTTTACTCATTTCTTTATTAATGTTACAAGGATTCTGATAGCAAGCATGGGTACCGTTTAACTGGAGATGTCCATTTTGATGAGGCAGTGTTGCTGGCAACTGCAATGAAGGCCTTTAGATCAAGTGCCAGATTTGTTTACATGTAAATTTTGAGTCTTTTTTGTTATTCCTCTTATGTTTTTCTTTTTCATTGGTTTATGTTGTTGTCTAGGAATTAGTCCTTGATATGTAGGCTTATTAATTTTCACTACACAGAAGTTTAATAAGAAATATCGATGTTTTCTTTTTTTGTTAGGCTTGCATTAGCCTGTTTAAATCCTACTTTTTTTTAAATGTGTTGTCATTATTCTGCATATATTTAATTTACATTAACATAATTTGTGTGGAAACTCTAGATGAGATGATTAACATTAGGTGTTACTATACATCAATACATAAATATTCAGCATAAATGCAATTCACAGATTGCAACATTCTTATTTAATTGAGTGTTACTCTATCCAGAAACTCTAGATGAGATCATTAAGTTTTGACTTTTAAGTTTTAAATTTGAGTTATTAAAATTTTAAAAATGGAGGCATTAGAACCCTGCTCTAGTTATATTTTAGATGGAAAAATAACTAATTTTGAAGTTTTGATGAAAAAAATATCTAATTGAAAAACTTATGATGAGTATATATCTAAATTTCTCTTGATTAAATTTTTTGGATGTTGTCCCTTTGAGTCTTAGCATCTGATGAAATATGAATACAAGATCATGAGATCTTCAAGATGATTCCGTCATAACATTTGATTGTTAGATGTCACAGTCCGAAGAATATATTTTGGGATTTTCACATACATATCCAGTGCAGAACATAGTTCAATTGAAAGGTGCTAAGCCACTCCTGTAAATTGATTTTTATTTTTTATTTTGGTCCTTTAATTTTTTTGCTTTTTACATAAATTAATATTACTGGTCCCACTCATAAAATAAAATTACATGGCACCTATTTATCTAACTCTCTGTCACAATTTTCTAGTTCAGCCCTATCCATTTCTATAGGATCTATGATCGTATAAAATATATTATATGTGGGTAAGTTCAAAATAAAGCAACAAATATTTTTTTTATTAAGGGATTTTGATACATTCTAATATTTTTAAATGTTAATTTCAAGAATTGAATATGTGTTTTTTCATAAACCTAAAAGCTTGATTACCGTAAACTTAATTAAATATTTGTATAAGAAAGAATGTTCAATTTGTTCAAAATAAGAAAAAATCTAACATCTATTTAGCAACAACACGTCAGTACATTTAATGAAAAATATGTTCAATTTTGATAAAATCGATCCGTAATGCTTACTATATCCATATAAGAAAGTGTAAATCGCAACCTTTTTTTGTTTTTGGGTAATTGTTGGTTCCTATTTCCTACATCCTTAGTTGGTAGAGCGCAAGGCTCTTAACCTTGTGGTCGTGGGTTCGAGCCCCCAAGGTTGCGCATTTGTTTTGTCAAAGTTTACTTGTGTAATTTTACGGGCACTAAAATTTAAAGGCGGCCTATCTGACACTCTGAGCCCATATTTATTTGTTTTGGTAATATACGTACCTTTACAGCACTCGCCACGAGAAAATGCTGATAAATACATGCAAATGTGATTCACCTGGCCTGTAAAGGCCCAAATTAAGAGGCCTTATATTATCTGATAAATAGATGCAAATGTGATTCACCTGGCCTGTAAAGGCCCAAATGTTGATCACGAGTACAACGGTAGGTGCCCCAATGCATAACGGTAATTAATTAAGAGGCCTTATATTATCTGATAAAATGGCCCACATACAGATCCAGAAATAGAGTGATAGCGACAGCTGCTTACATTTCTTTATCATTAAGTAGTTATTTCTCATTGAGATGTGTAGTGCTCCTTCCACTACTGATTTACAGTTGCACTTCGCATATTCTCATGGATTGATCCCTTTATTTCTACGTTAATGATCTCATCTAGAGTTTCTGGATATAGTAACACCTAATGTTTTACACTTCGCATATTCTCACTACTGATTTACAGTTGCCTAAGAGAATACTCCAATATATAAATATGCAGCATAAATGCAATTCACACATTACAATATTCTTATTTATTTGAGTGCATATCAAACGTCTTTCAATTGAAATACTTAGACCATCCTGCCGCCCTCCCCCCGCCCCCCCCCCCCCCCCCCCCCCCCCCCCCCCCCCCCCCCCCCCCCCCCCCCACCCCTAATTTGTTAATAGAAAGAAATAACATTCGTTATTACAACATATATACTACAACACCATAAATTACCACAACAGCTATCCAAATTTTAATGATAATACATATTTAGTGGAGCCCATCTTCTCTTTGGAACCTTTTTTTTCTCTGTCTCTATGACCTAAGCACCTTTGTTCGTGCTGAGTTCAACTCCTTCGTAACATCTTTGATAGAAATGCGTTCTTTTGGAGACTCTTTGGAGCACATAAGCCCGCATTGAATCACTGAAACCAAACAACTATAGACATTTTCAGGTGCATACAGATTGTGTTCTCCATCAGTTTCAGAGAATAATTTGGGGTCGACTATATCCATGATTTGGTCGGGGAAAGCCATCTCAACTTGCTTCTGAAGGCTAAAACCATCTCTGATTCTTTCGTCGGTTGGACTTACTCCAGTGAACAACTCAAGCAGAAGAATGCCGTAGCTATAGACATCTCCTTCTATCGATGGCCGACCACCCATCCCATACTCTAGACAATGAAAAGGTAATAGTTACAGCCCTAAATTTAGTACAGAAGCATAGTGAACTGTGACTCTACCTATTAACATCTGTATAATTCACCTAGTTTTTCAAACTTGGGCTCACATGAACGTGCATATATTTGTGCATTTTTTTCAAATTGTGTAGCCCAACACGGTAAATTAAAGAAATATACATAGATAATAAAATTAAGTCTCAATCATGTTAGTATAAATGAGGCAACATATATTTTTTCCTTCAGCCTCGCTAGTGGAACAAACTTGGCCAAACTTTTCCTTGAACCTTGACAAAGTCTATGAATAATTTTTGTTGCAGGGACATACTAAAAAAAGTACTTATTAATAAGAATCTCCGGTATATATATCTGGAGGAATGTAGCCAATAGAACCTTTGATTCCACCGGTGCTCGACATTGATTGAGAAGGCATGGTATCAGGTCTCAAAAACCTTGCTAATCCAAAATCACTCACATGTGCAGTCATATCATCATCCAAAAGTACATTACTAGGTTTGAGATCACAATGCACGATTGGTGCAGGTAAATGGTAATGGAGATAATCTAGGGCTGCTGCCACATCAAATGCAATGTTCAACCTCTGGGTGAAGCTGAGGCTTCTGAATGTCCCATCTGTACATGCATTTTGATGCAACCATGTGGCCAAGCTACCATTTGGCATGAACTCAAAAACCAAAGCCTTGAAATCATTACCTTGGTAGTCTATGCTAGAGCACAAACTCAGCACTTTTATAAGGTTCCGGTGTCTCACATTTTTTAATGCCTCACATTCAGAGAAGAAACTTCTAGAAGCACTGTGTTTGTCAAGGTTTAGCACCTTCACCGCAACGGTTGTCACATTCTCGAAGCTCATAACGGCTTTGTAAACTTCTCCAAATGAACCTCTTCCAATTAGATTATTCGGGGAGAAATTTTCAGTAGCTCTAAGAAGGTCAGTGTATGAAACAGGCTCTAACCCATATTTCAAAGCTTTATCAGATTGTGGTTTGTTTCGAGGGTTGTTTCTAGTATAAAAAATCACTAACAAGCAAATGATTGCAATTATGCAAATAAAAGAACCAACAATGGAACTTATGAGGACCATGTTTCGTCGAGAGTGATGTCTCTGTGTGGAAGGCTGTGAGATGCAATGTGACAAATGCATTTGAGGTACTCCACCACAAAGCTTTGGATTTCCTCTTACATCTAGACCACTGGCATTCTTAAAAATGCCTTCTTTTGGTAATTTCCCCTCGAAATTATTGAAAGAAATATTCAAATATTGCAAGTTCATTGTACCCAGGAATTCAGGGACTTGACCAGAGAGCAAGTTGTTAGAGACATCAAGGTTTTGCAGCCCTTTTAGATTGCTCAATCTGGTTGGAATTGTTCCTTGGAACAGATTGCTATCAAGATAAAGGGCTTGAAGTTCCTGGCATCCATCAATTGTGCTAGGAATCTCTCCACTCAACTTGTTATTCGAGAGACGAATTGATTGTAGGTTTTTCAAGTTACCAATTACTGGTGACAAGATGCCAGTTAGATAATTGTGAGACAAGTCGAAACTAACGGAAAGAGAAGGAAGACCCATGATTTCTTTGGGAATTTCACCTACCAACTTATTATTTGAAATAGTCAGGAGTTCTAATAATTTCATGCTACTTAACTCTGGTGGTATACTCCCTTCTAATGCATTATTTTCTAGATATAGCTTGGTCATTTGGGTGAGGTTGGTAAAAGTTGCTGGGATTTGACCTGAAATCATGTTTCTACTCAGATCTAATTTTCCCAATTTGAAAAGATTACCAATTTCTTCCGGAATGGTGCCACTAAGAAACATTTGGCTTAGGTCAAGCAGAGTTAAGTTATTGAGTTTTCCTAGCTCTGCTGGTATGCTTCCCGAAATTGGGTTACTAGACAATGAGAGTATAAGAAGACTAGTAGAAAGATTTGTTATAGAACTAGGTAAAACTCCTTGTAGTTGGTTGTTGTGAAGTAGTAACCATTGTAACAAAGTACAATTGGTCAAAGCATCCATGAAACTCCAGTCACGTGGTCTCTTGGCTTCTAGTTGATTATCCAACAAAAGGACTTTTTGAAGATTTTTTATGGCACCAAAACTAGATGGTATCACGCCACTGAAGTAATTAGTATCTAATTCAACATCAATAAGAGCAGAACAATTGGATATGGATGGTGGGATCTGTCGTTTGAGTTGATTTTCATATAGGTGTAGATATTTCAAGTTTGGTAAAGCATTGCACATATCGAAAGGGAGAGTTCCATCAAGCTGGTTATCACCAAGTCCCAAATAATACAGCGCTGATAGATTGTAAAGGGAGTGTGGTATTTCACCCGAAATGTTGTTATGATAAACCTGAAAAACCTGGAGGTTTTGAAGCTTCCCGAGTTCATCAGGAATGAATCCACTTAACATATTTTCGCCAAGATCAATTGTTGTTAAACTTTGAAGATTACCCAAGGAATGTGGGATGGAACCATATAATTTATTTTTGTAAAGAAGAAGTTCCACTAAGTTTGTAAGGTTGCCTAAGCCAGGCGGGATGTGACCACTAATGCTATTTTGGTAAAGATCGAGAAGTGATAGTTTGGTAAGGTTACCTAAGGAAGGTGGGATGGATCCTGTGAGATTATTGCCATACAGTGATAATATTTGGAGCTGTGGGAAGAGGCCGAATTCCAATGGTATGCCTCCTGTGAGAATGTTATACCTGAGACTGATTTTTTTCAATTCTTTGCATTGCGCTAAGTTAGATGGGATGGTTCCATGGAGGTTATTATCTCTCAAATAAATAACTTCCAGATTTGAACAGTTACTTAGAGTAGATGGAATGCTACCATCCAGAAAATTACTACTCAAGTTGAGAAAACGTAGCCTACCCAAGTTTCCAATATCTACTGGGATACTTCCTCTCAGCTGATTATCAGAGAGACTCATCCTTTGGAGGAATGTGAGGTTTGCTAGGGATGGAGATATATAACCTGACAATTGTTTGGAGTCGAGAACGACAGCAGTCACTCTATCAGGATGGTGCTGGCCACACATGATCCCTTGCCATTGACAGTGGTGCAGTGACTCGTTCCATGAGGAGAGGACTCCAAATGGGTCATCAAGTATTTGGGACTTGAAGGAGAGAAGTGCTGATAGATCAGTTTTACTAGTGGTTACTATGGCAGCGAGAGAAAAGGAGGATAAGGTTAAGAGACTTAAGAGGAGGTGAATAGTGAGCACGCTTTCCATGATTTATGTTATGAGTGTCATGGGTTATTCTCTCACAGAGTGCTCTTCTTATAATGAAAGGGAGATGTATGGTTTGAAAGAAGTTGACCTCAAAATGTTTCCTCTTGAGTCGTTGCATTAAATATATAGGGTTATGAATAAAATTGAATGCGAAATAGATATGCGCACATGCGCGCACACAAACACCATTATGTGAATGAAATTAATTCATATTAATAATTATTAATGAAATTATTTTAAATCCATGTCCTTTTCTAATAAGCTAATAAATGAATGAAAAAAATTTATCCATATCCGACTTATCCATCTAGGACAATTCTTATAATCACTTAGATGGATTTTATTGAGATTCTTGATTAAAATTAAAAGGAAGAATGATTACAGAACTGTATTTGGTGTTGACCTGCAAATGACTTGCAAATTTCCTGCAAGGACAAGATCGCTGAGATTTTTATTAATATCCAACATTAAATAAAAATTAATAGAAATGCTCATGATTTTGTGGAAATTATAAAAATGCCCAGACCGTCGAGATTCTCGACGGTTAGCACCTAATATTTTTTTTCTTCAATTTGACACTTGAAACAGTTTTTCTGTGGCCGAAATTGTCAGATTTGTGTTTTTTTTATTTAATTAGAAACTTTTATGATTTTTTATTTTTCTATTAAAATATTAGAAATATTTTTATATTTCTTTGAAAATATATAGATGAAATACTATAAAATTGAATTTACTAGAAAGACTGTGACAAATAACTCAAATTAACATTTTTCAATCGGGATTTTTTTCAGCTGTAAGAAAAATTAAAATATTTCTTTGTGTTACTAGCAAAAACTAAAAATGTTTTCAATCTAAGTTATTGATCCCAGTTCAAAAATCATTTCTGGGTAAAATAAAGAAATTATCGTGCGGACATGTGTGGTCTTGTTTTCCTGTCGGACAAAGACTTGAGTAGACTGCATCCCTTATGTTTTTATTCCAATCCCAGTTTTCTAAATTCTGTATTATGCTATGAAATGAGCTCCAATTTTCATATTATGTAAAGAGATTAAAACGGATATTTCGAGATTATTTTTATTTTACTTTTGAGTTGGTTAGTCAAATTTTTAATAGAAATGTAACATTTATTCTATTTTTTTATGCTCAATACTCATTGTTCACTTTCATACTTTTTGGTTGTATCGTATTTTTAATTAATCAATTAATATAAGATTAGGAGCTTGATCCGGTCTTATTTTCACAAAATAAGATTGCCAATTTGTCGCAAAATTACTCAAAGATCGTCAGAAATATGGATGAGATTGAACGGAGAAAAAAATCCACCTCTAATAACGTGTATGGTCTCCCCATGTAATTTGAGTGCCCCGTACAGGTATTTATGGTGCGGGTACGTTTGGGAGATTTGGTTTGAGAGAATTATCTACGTAAAAATTGTTCACCTCACATGTATAAATATTTCCATGCATAGGTATAAATACTTCATTGCATATGTATTAATACTATAGAAAAGAAAATTGTGTTGGAGTTCCCCAGATAGTTATGGTAGTTATGATAGTTATGGTTGTTATTGTGCGGGTACAGTGCGGTATTGTAGCGCGGGTATTGTTATCAGCTTCCAAAGAAAATAAAGAGAGGGAGGGTTGGGCGGAGTGTTGTTCACTTGGAAGAAGATTTTAGAGAATGCATGTGACAGTACTAAGCTCGTATAATAGTATAGTAATTTAAGAGGATGTGTGATGAAAATAAAGAAAAAAGTATGTTGCCGTAGTTTTTTTTTTTTTTTTTTGTGATTTGACTAAAGTAAAAATAATATGCATGTGAAATAGAGAAACCTTTGGACACTTCATGTGCACTTCAAATTATATCACTTTCATTTTTAATAAAAGGGAAATAGGATGATATTGGCACATCTAAAAAATATAATACAACAATTAAATTGACGTTATTTGCTGCCTATTTAAAACTAAACCACAGAAAGCAAAAGAATTTTGTATTAAGAATAATTTATGTATACCCCTCAAAAGTTTCAAAATTACCTATTTCCCTAGGACCACATCAATTCAAACCATTGATACACGCGTCCAAGGAGGAAATTGAAATTTGACATGCTTCATGGTTGGGCTTGTAATTAATCCCAATAATCCACACTCCCACAGTACTTTGCATTGAAAACCAAGAACAAAAACCAAAAAGAGTACTATATATGAATGGGTGGAAGTCTCTGGGTGGAAGTCTTAAAGCAATAACCCACAGTACTATCACAGTGTCTTAAAGCAATACATTGAATCCAACAACAGGTGAAGTCTCTGGGTAGATGCATAGTACCAGTATAATGGTGACTAAATCTTTCACGGAAATTTCAACAAGAGCACACATGTCTCCGGGTAGATGCATAGTACAATTATAATGGTGACTAGAATTTCTTGCGGACATGTGTACTCTTGTTTTGCTGTAGAACGAAGACTTGAGTAGACTGCATCTCTTATGTTTTTATTCCAATTTCAGTTTTCCAAATTCTGTAATTTGCTAAGAAATGGAGCTCTAATTTTCATATTATGTAAAGAGATTAAAACATATATTTGGAGATAATTTTTATATACTTTTGAGTTGGTTAGTCAAATATTATCAGAAATGTAACATTTATTCTATTTTTTTATGCTTAATACTCATTGTTCACTTTCATACTTTTTGGTTGTATCGTATTTTTATTTAATCAATTAATATAAGATTAGGAGCTTGATTTGGTCTTATTTTCACAAAATAAGATTGCCAATTCCCCTCAAAATTACTCACAGTCTTCAGAAATATGGATGAAATTGAACGGAGAAAAAAATTCACCTCTAAAAACATGTATGGTCTCCCCATGTAGTTTGAGTGCCCCCTAGAGAGGTACTTATGGTGTGGATACGTTTGGGAGATTTGATTTGGGAGACAATTATCTACGTAAAAATTGTTCACCTCACAGGTATAAACACTTTCGTGCATAGGTATAAATACTTCATTGCATATGTATTAATACTTTAAAAAAAATAAAAATTTGTGCTGGAGTTTTTGCGGTCCCCCATATAGTTAAGGTAGTTATGGTGCGGGTACAGTGCCGGTACTATAGTGCAGGTATTGTTATCAGCTTCCAAAGAAAATAAAGAGAGGGAGGGTTGGGTAGAGTGTTGTGTTACTGTGATTGATGTTGTATGTTTGTTCACATGGAAGAAGATTTTAAAGAATGCATGTGACAGTACTAACCGAAATTCTTAAAGTTAGCACACTTTAAAAAAACTAAACCAAACAACCATCGTTTCTAGAAATTTCAATTTTACCACGGCCGCACCGGCATTCTTCGGATCCAACTGCTGAGACCGCACAAGCGTTCTGCGGACCCCTGGCTGGGTCCGCAGAACCATTCGGCGAACCCATTTTTTTTTTTGATGTTTTGTCGAGGCACCACGCATCTGTATGAGATATCTCAATTTTTTTGGTTTTTTAGTAATTTTTTTGTTCTAGGTATGCCTTCCACATTACGTGAGATATCTCAAAGTTTGAAAAAAATAATAATAAAATGGATCTGCCGAATGGTTCTGTGGACCCATTTAAGGGTCCGCATTGGCATTCTGCGGCTCCGCTGAAATGGGTCCGCCGAATGCCAGTGCGGCCGTGGTGAAAATCGAAATTCCCAGAAACGATGATTATTTGGTTTATTTTTTTTTTAACTATGTTACAAATAAAAATTTTGGCAGTACTAAGCTAGTATAATAGTATAGTAATTTAAGAGGATGTGTGATGAAAATAAAGAAAAAAGTATGTTGCCATAGTTTTTTTTTTTTTTTGTGATTTGACTAAAGTCAAAATAATATGCATGTGAAATAGAGAAAGCTTCGGACACTTCATGTGCACTTCAAATTATATCACTTTCGTTTTAATAAATGTTGAATAGGATGATATTGGCACATATAAAAAATACAACAATTAAATTGACGTTATTTGCTGCCTATTTAAAACTAAACCACAAAAAGCAAACAAAAAATTTATTAAGAATAATTTATGTATAGCCCTCAAAAGTTTCAAAATTATGTATTTCCCTCGAACCACATCAATTCAAACCCCGTGATACACGCGTACTATGCATTGAAAACCCACAGTTTGAAATTTGACATGCTTCATGGTTGGGCTTGTTATTAATCCCAACAACCCACAGTACTGTGCATTGAAAACCAAGAACAAAAAACAAAAAAGAGTACTATATATGAATGGGTGGAAGTCTCCGGGTGGAAGTCTTAAAGCAATAACCCACAGTACTATCACAGTGTCTTAATTAAAGCAATACATTGAATCCATTAATGGGTGGAAGTCTCTGGGTAGATGCATAGTACAAGTATAATGGTGACTAGAATTTCTTGCCGACATGTGTTGCTCTTGTTTCTGTCGGACGAAGACCTGAGTAGACCGCATCTCTTATGTTTTTTATTCCAATTTCAGTTTTCTAAATTCTGTAATTTGCTATGAAATGGAGCTCTAATTTTCATATTATGTAAAGAGATTAAAACGGATATTTGGAGATAATTTTTATTTTACTTTTGAGTTGGTTGATCAAATATTATCAGAAATGTAACAATTATTCTATTTTTTATGCTCAATACTCATTGTTCACTTTCATACTTTTTGGTTGTATCGTATTTTTAATTAATCAATTAATATAAAATTAGAAGCTTGATTCGGTCTTATTTTTCACAAAATAAGATTGCCAATTTGTCTTCTTCTTTCCTGTTATTTTATTTGATTTTCTTGGTTTTAGTAATGTACAATTTAATAGCTTGCGTTTCCACTTTGATTATTACTAACACACTACTACAAAAATGGAATCTTCTAACGTCCATTTTCTTTCGGTTTAAACTAACTTTGGTCTGAAGCCGATAGACCAACGCTGTGGTGGCAAGTTTGTAAATAAGTTGTCATTTTCTTATATCGGTTCTGACTTTCCTTACCGATAGTAAATAGTCCCAAATTTCAGATATCGGTCGGTAACTGCATACAGTAGAAGACACTTGACTTATTTTAGGGGAACGTATGTTCTAGCCGATATAACTATTTCATGATCCTCTGATATGGGATCATACATTAGTACCAATACAAGGCAGGCCAATTAGTTCTGTTGGTTGTGCTTTGAACCGTTAAAATATAGAGACATTAATTTCGCGCCTCTTTCGTGGAGCCTGGAGGTCTTCTTCTTGTTTATTTCTCTTCTCTCTCTTTTACGATTTAGTAGCTATTCTGTTTCTCTTTTTACTATTGAGCCTTCCATTACACAATGATGTGTGACTACATAAGCAATTTGTCTGATCCATTACTAATCTTAATCTTAGGGCTGCTTGTGACATAGGAGACGGAGGGGGGCGGAGGGGATAAATGATGAGTTCGCTGTACAAAAGTTGTGAGATTTGTCACCCCCAAATCTGGGTGTGGCGAGAGTGAAATTAGCGTTGATCCCTCCCTTCCCTTTCTTCTCCCTTCCTCTACGCCATTGTTTCTGGAGCACAACCTTAATATTTCTTGAAATCTTCTTCAGGTAGATCCTAATATTTCTTAAAATCTTCGTCAGGAAGATTAAATCATTGAAAAAAAAATTGCACATTATATAAACCTTGTTGAAATCTTCTTCAACAAAATTTATTGAAATCTCCTCATTATAAAATTTGTATATCATGTAAATCTTCTTGAGGAAGATTTCTTGAAAGCTTCTTATATTAATTTTGTACATCATATAAATCTTCTTCTGGAAGATTAAATTTAAAAAAAAATGCACTTCATATAAAATTATATGAACCATATTAAACATCTTAAAATAAATGTACATAAATTGATAACTTATTTCATTTAGCAATTACTTCTATTAGAAGTATTGTTTATTTAAATGGAATTGAAATAGAAGATATCAAAGTTATCTCGAATCTTCAACTCGTAGAGCTCTCGTGCTGATAACGCGTTATAAAATAAAGACAAATAATAATAAACAAGAGATAACACATAAAAGATGGCAATTTCTTTATTCATATATTTCTCATGTGTGTAATACAAAATTACAAAGCCTCTATTTATAGGCCACAAATTGTAAGTGAAAAGTCATCTAAAATAATCAATGGAGAAATGAATTCTAATAATAATGGGGTATGAATTACAATAGTAGTGAGATAGTAGAAAATGAATGAGGATTACTATTGAGAGTTTGGACCATCACATTTATTTATAATAGTATTGTGTTTTTCTTGGTATTTTCTTGGTATTAATTAGTATTGTGTTTTTTGTGTTTTTCCACTTTGATTACTAACACATGTGAATGTGATAAAGGAGGAATGAATAGAGACCTATATTTGGTGTTGACCCGCAAATGACTTGCCAATTTCTAGACTAGCGGGGCCCAAATTAATAATTCTAGAATTTCTTGCGGACATGTGCTCTTGTTTTTCTGTCGGACGAAGACTTAGATGAGTAGACCGCATCTCTTATCTTTTTATTCCAATCCCAGCTTTCTAAATTCTGTAATTTGTTATGAAATGGAGCTCTAATTTTCATATTATGCAAAGAGATGAAATCGGATATTTAGAGATAATTTTTTTTTACTTTTGAGTTGGTCGGTCAAATATTATCAGAAATGTAACATTTATTCTATTTTTTTATGCTCAATACTCATTGTTCACTTTCATATAGATTGATTGTATCATATTTCTAATTTATCAATAAAACATAGAATAATTATTTAAATACCTTCACTCCAGTATCCCAAATCCCACACCCATTTAGAGAAATTATGTACTATGTTTCCCACTAATTATTATTCTAAAAAGATATTATATGGTCTCCACTAATTATATGGTCCCACTAATTATATAGTCGCACTAATTATTATTTTAAAATGTCTACAACCTATATGGTCCCCCCCTTTTTCAGTCTTCGTACTGGTCCTTGTTTCAACCTTCATAGATATAAATACTTAGAAGACAAAGATAAGATATGAACACTTGAAAAATAAGATATTAATACTTTGATACGTAAC
Organism: Carex parvula; assembly: GCA_025461045.1. NCBI lineage: Eukaryota > Viridiplantae > Streptophyta > Magnoliopsida > Poales > Cyperaceae > Carex > Carex parvula. Next base: position 456,594 of record JAJGRW010000111.1, on the reverse strand, counting down.
TTGTTATGAGCATTCCTTTTTCCATTCCCTCAATCGTCCCCGCTCAACCTTCCTCCAATGAAGTCGTGGGGACCCCATATCACTGTATCAACATTCCCCAATCATCCCACATAATCATTCCTCTAACAAAAATAATTGACCACATAGGTATAAATATTTCAGTGCATAAGTATAAATACTTGCAGTACTTGATATTAATACTTTCAGACGCCATCCAGTATCATATGTAAAAAATACTTGCAAGTATAGGTATAAGTACTTGCACAACGAGGAATAAATACTTGTGTGACGATGAGTCCGAAAGTATGTCATCATGAATCTCAATTGAAAGAGAAAATTACGTAAAAAATGTTTGTGGTTTTAGATTCGAGAAATTTCTCATAAATTGTCAAAAAATATGGACGAAAATGAACGGAGAAAAAAAACTCACCTCTAAAAATGTGTATGGCCCCCCTTGTAGTTTGAGTGGTCCCCCACATGTATTTATGGTGCGGGTACGTTTGGAAAATTTGGTTGGGAAAGTAATTATTTACGTAAAAATTATTAATCTCATAGGTATAAATAATGTGCATAGGTTTAATCCTTAACAAAAAATATTCAGTACGAGAGTTTTTGCAGTTCTTCAGATAGTTATGGTAGTTATATAGTACGAGTACTACAGCGCGGGTACTGTTATCAGCTCCCTAAAATATAAAATAATTAGGAGCTTGGTCCGTTCTTATTTTCACAAAAACAATCTTAAAACAATCTTAAAATTAGGAGCTTGTTAGTGGAACCGTGCCAACTAACTTTAAAAAATCTTAAAAAATATAGCATGATTACAGAATATATAGCATGCTTTTCCACTTGTGAATGTAATAAACAACCGAGCTCAAGCTGTCATTCCATCTTGTAGCAGCAAACTATTAGTGCTGTGTTTTTTTGTGCTTTTCCACTTTGATTACTAACCCGTGAAGACCGGGCAGGAGATGACTGACTATGAATGTTGGCACATGGGACCCGAATTGTGAGTCATGACGCACCATTGGAGTCTTTTGAACGCACTAAGAAAATTCCTAGAACCAACGACCAAAACCAATATCAGTGCGACACACTATATAATGAGATTTATCTTACTTTAATAAGATTTAGCTTTATCTTACCAGTCTGATTGGCATCAGATCAAATTCAGTCGGATGTCCGGTCAGATTCGTTTGATCAGTGTCAAGATTTATGCGCACTTGATTCACATGAATTAAAGTTGTCTATGTGAATCTTGATGCGGATCAGATAGCTCCGACGGCTACCGGACCGAATTTGATCCTGATGCCCATCGGAACGTCCCGGATGCCATGGAAAGAACCTCATCATTTCTATACTAGGAAAAAAAATGGAAAATTTAGTCATTTTTGTTTTAAAAAATAGAAAACAAATGTCCTCTCCTCCAAAATGTTAGCCGATATATATAGTTGCTCTTATAATTAAAAGTAAATAGAACTTGTGAAAAAAATGTGTTTGTTTAATCTTCATTGTCTTTGTTCTACACCCAAAACAATCTTAGAACAATAACTCCCTTGCTAAAACCCAATTTGCCAAAAATCATATGTTGTATCTTTTATTCAAAATAATTCAAGTTTGGTAAATCTTCATTGGCGTTGATATTTAGGTTTTGAAGCTTCCCGAGTTCATCAGGGATGAATCCACTTAACATATTTTTGGAAAGATCAAATGTTGTTAAACTTTGAAGATTACCCAAATGTTGTTAGAATTTATTTCCGTAAAGAAGAAGTTCCAGTAAGTTAGTAAGGTTGCCAAAGCCAGACGGGATGTAACCACTAATGCTATTTTGGCTAAGAAATTCTGAGGTTCGTGTTTTATTATTTTCCTCGGAGCTCCTGAGCAAGAAGAGCTCACCACCAGAACCAACACAATGGAGATTATGACAACCTTCATTCTGCATGTGAAGCAAAGTAATGTTAACTTCTGGAATAAATTAATTGTTGGTACAAACACATGAAAAGAAGAATAAGGATTTATACACCTTAATTAGAAGTACTTCCGAAGGATCCAAGAGCTCGTCTTATTCTATTTCCCTGATGTCAGAAATGTGAACTACGCATCCTATTTATAATGAATTCGGCAAATTGCACTAGCTAGCTATGATGTGGAGCATTTAAGAGATCAATTGCGTGCTCAATTGGTTTTAATTGCTACATGAATCAGGATAATGAGAAGATAAAAAATTCTTACCTATTTGTAGCTAGGTTCAAATTAATGGTGGTACACTTGTAACATTGATTGATATGCACTTATGAATCCACTTGTGGATCCACTTGCATGTGAATCTGAAATTATCTTAAATTTAGTACACAAATTTCATTTACTCAGCAATTTCGCTATTTAGAAATAGTAAGGATAACCATTTTTACATTGTATTGTGCTATCTAACATCGTCACAAAAGTCATTTTTAAGAAAATTGAAAGAGTAAAGCTACCTTGTGATCGATGTGCTCGCCAACTTCAAAAATCTATCGGATTGACTTCAAATGACGAATCCAAATAGTTGAAAACGATATACTTCACGAGTGAGGTGTGTACATGCAAAATTTTGAAATTTTCAGATTCATTTAGTCTAAAACCAAGCGGTCAAAATAATAAAGTTTTATAAGTTATTTTAATCCATTCATTTTTCATCATTGTTTTATAAGTCATTTAGTCCTTATTCGTTTGACATTGGCCCTCACCCTCACCCTCAGCATGGCAGCCTAGCGAACACCACTGATCCCTTCGTTGTCTCTTGTTCGGACATATATATATATATATATAGTCCAGCTAATGTCATAACGTTATAATTTCATACTAAGTTATAACGAGTCAGTTTTTGCTATTTCAAAGTCCAAACAGTCGGTCTGAACCGCTCAACATGATCTCCCTATTAAGATGGGCTTGTATTCAAATTTTATGTTTTTTGGAATTTTTTTGCTATTTTTTTAAATCGGTACAAAATCACTGTTTTGAACGGTCCAGAATTATCTAGAACAGTGATTTTGTACTTATCTAAAAAATAGTAAAAAAATTTCAAAAAATATTAAATTTGGTCTCCAAGCCCATTCTAATATGGACTTTGATATCGCAAAAACTGACTTGTTATAACTTAGACTGAAATTATAACGTTATGACATTAGCTGTTGTCACGACCCCGCCGCCGGGCCGGGGCTCGCGACAAGAGAGGCACCCTCGCATCCATCCTTCGTCCCGTCAACCTACGTCGCAAACAAAAACACAAAGAAACAAAACGGAATAAGCTACAAAGCTCAGTAACCGGTTATTTAACGACGCAGCTTCTCTATAATTGGCTTAATTAAACAACCATTCAAACAGACTGGATTAATCCACACAAATTCAAATCAAATTATGCATGCATATTTAACTGGCGATAGCACGACGGTCTAGGTTATCAGTAAAACAAGTCACACAGTATTTGGAATGTCTGTCACACAGACCATTCCCACATTCTCAGAACACATTCTCATCAGTTCACAATCAAATTCGAACCTCAGACCCGCTATCCCGTTAAAATATGCCTCATAATCCAATATCCAATTCAAATATCCAATTCAACCAAACAAAACGAAAACACAGATTATAGAGAAGTCCGGTTACCTGTTAGCGATCAATCAGAAATCCAAATCAGATTGCAATCAATAATTCGAAATCAACGCGACGTAGTCAGAATTCCAATCGGACATGAAATCAAATCTTAATCAATACCAAACTATTTCTTTTCATTTTCTCTCATCTCTTTCGGTTTCAGTTTTCATTTTTCACCTTTTTTTTCTAATCAATTAATGAGAGAATGACCCTTTATAAAAGAAATTTAAACGGTGGTAAAAAAAATGAGAGGTGGTTTTCATGCAATGAGCCACGTGGCAAGAGAGGCCACGTTGGCTGTTTTATTTTTATAAATTTTGCATTTTGCTATTTAAACCTTATAATTTTGTAATATTATAATAAAGTCCAACATAAAAAAAATAATATGAAAATTTACCGGCTGTTACAGCTGTACTCTATATATATATATATATAGAGAGAGAGAGAGAGAGAGGCGAGTATTTTTTCTCAAGTGAAAATTTTGAAAGGAAGAATTTGAAACTCAGAAAAAAAAAAACCATCCTAGTGTTGGATATGAAAAGAATTCAATGCAGATATCTAGCGACTTTATAGTTGAAAACGAAATAAGAAAATCCAACGCCCGGCTCAAATTTATTTCAACAAAATCTCAGTTTTCTTACATCTTTTTATAGGAATTGTCACATCGCTTTAAAATTTACAGAACTGTCCTGCTCAAAATGTTGTTCAAGTGGCAGTCTAATAATTCCAGGAGGTAGACATTCTGCCGAATCATGGGTAGGCACACCTATCAAATTTTATTGGGCTTAAAAATAATTCACAAATCAGGAGTAAGCACTTGGCTACCCCTGAACCTTTTTGGATCTGCCCTTGTCTGCACTTAACAATATTAAATGAGTGATAGACAAGAAGAGTGATAGGAATTTATTTATTTATAATGACAATAAAAAGATAAAGTTATATGAATTTTTTTATGATTTATAAAGAATAAATACGATATTTGCAATTTCATGAAAGTACATACATAAATTTTGTGCTATAGCCTATTAATATTATTTACTTACAAATTTGTATATTTGTTGTGTGATATTGAGAGCATAAGTAAACTATAGAATTCGTCATTACTCTGTGCAAAACATTTTTTCTTGTAAAACTGTAGTAGACTGATTTTGGATCACTTGAAATACTACTTTTTTCCTGTCGTGTCATATAGTGACAGAGATCATTAGAACACGACTTTTTATATCCTGCTTTTGAGCTCTGAAAAATTCTAGGAAAAACCCAGCAGTAATCTCTTTTTACATAAACAGGAAGCTGGTTCCAGTCATTACTCTGTAGTGTAGTTAGGAATGTCATGGAGTTGGCAAAATAAAAACTATTATTAAATTATGATTAATTTTTTAATAAAATTAAAATTGTCAACACAACCTTTCTTCGAAACTAAGATATTTTTATTTCTAAATAATTCGGTAAAAAATCATGTTAAAATAACTTTCATACTAACTAGCATGAAAGTTTTTTTTTTTTTTTTTAGAACCTGGCAGTAGCTGCCATGTGAATTGCATTAAATAGACGGAGTTTACAGCTGCTCAATACAAGTGATATACTTCCCATCTGTAGCAGATCCCCCCTTATTCTTTGAACCCCGCTACTGGCGCTACAGTGGCATGCATCCCATATTAGTACGCTAGTACAACACTACAGATTAGTGAAATAATTGCAACTTTCACTGAGCATTGCTTGGATAATCATCAGCAGTACTTAAGCCATAACTTCATCAGCATTCCAAATTAGCGAAGTGGTGCAGATAAACCTGGAGGCCCATTCTTTTTTCTGCATTTTACCCTGTATTTGTACCAGTACCATATTCCAGGAGCTGATCCAGATATCCTGTACTGTTCCTGCTACACTCATCAGCAGTGAATGGGCACAGAAATAGAAGGTGCAGTGCGTATTCAACAGGACAATTCATACAGCAAACACAGTGCGATCGTACTTCCATTTCCATACCTCTTCTCCTCAATACCTCTCTAGTCAGCACCCTGTCCTGGAGCAACAAGTATGCGAAGAACTTTGCTGTTGATGTTGGGGGTACCTTGCTTTGCCATATAAATAGAAAAGGCCATTTGATCTTTCCTCCTTCACTTAGGGACTGGTAAGCCGATCTCGAGGTGTAGGTGCCTTGACAGTTTCACCTCCAGTTTATGACATCAGTAGGTATAGTCCGATGGATCTAAAGAGTGTCCTCCAATGGAGTGATAAACAGGGAGAAGGGTACAATTTTTTTTATTTAGAATAAAAATATAAACAGATTAAGTGCAGCAAAATTTGTAACGTTTGTATTATTGGACGGAGTAAGAATAGTACAGTTTGTCACACGTTGTGACTTAGATCAGGTGTTGTGGTCTATTATAATCAAGTTAAATTTTTACGTGATGTACATGTTGTGTGATTAAAATCACAAGAAATAGTCATTGTATGCAAATAGTTGTACTATGTTAGTCACACTGTGACCACACGTAATGTCATTGGTTGAATTTAACTATTTTTTAGTAATTTAAATTTAGCGAAAAATATCAACACATTGTAAAGAAAATATAGAAAAGAATCTAGTAACACGTAACGTCATTGGTTGAGTTGAACTATTCTTCATGCGTAATGAAGGCCCAATGATGAAAGTAACACCCAACGATCGACTATCATTTGCCTTTCTATGACTACTATGAGCATCGTCACATTGCACTACAGTCAAGGTGGTCACTATAAAAAAAAATTGTAAAAGGCACATGACCATGACCTGTCAACATGAAAATTATGCCTAGGAGGCAATGACTATTATTGTCCCACCCATAAAGAAATTGCTAATTCAATCCAACGGTTGTTCACAGGTTGATACAAACTTGGAATTCTAATTACAAATTAATTAAACACTAGATAGAGCCTGTTTTGGTAGATTTGTGCTGGGACCATAAGCCCTTTACTATTCATGACGCCTTCAAATTTGATATATATATCTAGACTCCAATTGTGAAGCCTTCAATAATTTGGATAATATTTATAAATCATAGAAAATATTTCGCAGCATATTTGCAAATAGCATCACATGTAATTTGTTGGGAAACCATTTAAAGCACCCATAGTCATTATGAACTTGTTGACAATTAAATCCCTTCACCATTCTTTAGAAAAAAAAAATTATCTTTAAAAGTGTTTCAATAAATAAAAGACTCCGTTACATTTTTATAGAAAGAAATAATGTTTCAAGTGAAATAAATCAATCTATTACTGTTCTAAATGGCAAAATAGATCATTAGAAAATAACAGTGAATCCTATAACTAAGTATGCTTCTAATTTCGTATACTGAACCAAATTATTACTCGATACAAATTTGCACTTTTTCCAATTATGATCTGGTTTTTATTAGAACTCAAGACCTTATACAAGTTGACCCATTAATTTAAAAAAAAATTGAACTAAATACAATCCAATCCAACTATGAACGACTGAAAATTAAATCAATCTGAACTCGAATGATTTGACTGACTCAAACCTAAAAATTTGAACCATTAAATTGTTTTGCTCTTATCTCTATGTTAAAAAATTATCTCTTATTAATTTGATCTTACACATAATATCATGAAATTATTAGTCTTCGGTTTGGACCGATGGTTTATGTAAAATTTGAATAGACAAAGAGTTTATGTGAAAAAGGACAATATTGGGGTTTTTGTAAATTTTTTTTTCTAGTCGAGTGCCTGATCGAACTTCCGGATCCTCTAAAGTAACTCATATTTTGAGGTTGAATTTGGACCATCCAATCATAATTTGAACCAATTCAGTCTGAAGAAGAATTCACATGGAGTCAGGACTATTTACTATTCGTGCAGATTCTGATAAGATAGATTCGAATTGAAACTTAAATTTTGAGTTAGAGATCCAAATTCAAATTTCCTTTATTTGTCTTCAATTACAAATATTTTGGTTTCATTTTCGCAGTCATTGTCTATAGGTGATAGGTAATGATATTTTACAGCCTCACACCATTGTGGGACTGATGAATGGTCCGCTCAGATAATCAAACAGAGACTTAATTATAAAATAAATGAAAGAGTAAAAAAAAAGATGTTCTCTCAAGTCTCAACTTGCTCGGGAAATAAATAATACGCTCTGATGATTAATGTACGGCCCAAAATAAATGCTTTCTTATTGATTTAAGGGGCCGTGGCGTGTTGGGCTTAGACAGGTCGTAAGGCCCAAAATGACTTGTAGTCTCTCTCCATGCAGACCCCATGCGCTGGCGCAGATCTAGAAACCCCTACAAATTAAACAAAGGTGCTATTGCTTCACTGCTTAAGATACCGCTGGAGCCTAATTGGAATGTGGGGGTCTGCTTTGAGATGCGTGCCAAAACAAAAATGTATGACTCAGATCTCATTCTACATGGTCAGGTAGTATTGCATTGGATCTGAATTCTGATCGGAGGAGAGAGAGACAGAGAAGATTTATAATTGCTACATGGACCAATTGCATTACCGAATTTTTTTATTAGCATTTAAAGAAAATAAAAATTCAAATTTAACCTACCTTTTTAACAAGGGGAATTTCATGTATACCCCTCAAAAACTTCGAAATTACGTATTTCCCTATCTAAACTTTATAATATCATATTTACCCTTCTAAATTTCAAAAACTCACAAAATTACCCATTTATTACCTTTTCTATTAAAACTCATTTTAAATTTATAAAATGCCCATTTTACACTTTATTAAAAAATATGTAGCCTATTTAAGAAAAATGTCTGTCTTCAAATTGGTCGGTTACCGAGGACAAATGATTCATATCTCTACTTTGTGATGTATACATTTAGGTAGACACTTGTGTATGAAATTTCCCCAAATTCATGTCATCGGGCTCCTTTAATTCGTGCGGATTTTGATCGGAAGGTCCGGATATATGTTTTGGCTCACCACGCATATGCAGCTACCACTCTGAATATTTTCTGACATGATTGATTTACACATTATATATTTGGGCTCCAGTGACTTTGGCATGTTGAAACAGTATTATAAATACATTAATTTATGAACAACCTGAAGGCCCGAATTTCTTTTAATTATCTGGTTTTTCCCCTCGGTAACATACATCTCTTTAGAATTTTGATGTTTGCACTTGTTGATAATGTTGTTCACTGATGCCGTTCGAACAGTTTTTAAAATTTGTGTTATTATAAGAGATTCATATCTATTGTTCTAACGCATTATTGTTTGTTTGTTTGTGAAGAATTACAACATAGCATTTGTCCATTTCTGTTCTGAATCTCCTTTATTAGTGAAAAACTACCAAAATTGCAGTTAATGTTTGCATAGAGTAATTTTAAGAGGACAAAAAATTGGTTTCTGCTAAAGAGGCAAGGAAAAATTTGATACTTTTTTTACCTTAGAAAGTATCTTTTATCCTTTGCCTTGTAAACCGGCCGATCCGGACCGGAATTGGCCGATTCGGATTTCGGTCGAGTTACACGGTAGGCGATTTTTTCGTCGAATTTCGGTCAAAGCAGACCCATTCCAGTCAAATTTCTGGCCGAGTTACATGGTAGGCGATTTTTTCATCGAATTTCAGTCGAAACGGTCCGAACCCAGAAAAATTTCGGCCAAAATGGACCCATTCCAGTCAAATTTCGGAAGAATCGGTCTTATTCCGGAAAAATTCCAACCGTTTCAGCTACAAATTCCTTTCCCAAAAACTAAACTAAAATTGTCCCCCACCAGACTCGAACCAAGACCTGCTGTGTGTACAGAGAACTTAACCACTACAAATGCTTATTTTTGTTGTTAGATCATGCAACTATAATACTTAAACTATACTTTGGTTTGGGGCACACAATTTTTTTTAATTACAAATTTTTTTTAATATCCCTATCCATCGTACTTATAGAACTCTAAATTGTACTAAGTACTTTTTAGAGTTTATTTTAATTGTAAATAATTGTATTATATTATATAAATAAACTATTTGTGTGATATTTTGTTTCATTATAATTTTTCTAACATATTATTTTCTTACAAACTTTTTTACTATTTTTTATTTTTTAGTACAAAACAAGTTTCTGCTAAACATATATGAGTTTCCGATCCAATTCGATCAATTCCAACTGATTCATCCAATTCCAATTCCACAATCAAGTGACCGATTCCAATTCCGATTTTTCCTTCTATGATCCTTATACAACAATATTAGATCTTTTTTTAGTGAAATTCAAGTGAAGAGGAAAATCCCGTTTTTTTTATTAATACCCAAAAAAAAAAACAAATTAGCAAATCTGTCTTCACCTCGAATTTTTTATTAAAACTACCCTAACCGCCCCACTGTGGGCGGTCCACTGTTCATAGGTAACTAGTATTTGAGCTATTGGAAATTTATCTAACTAGAAGTGAAATACGTATAATAGTCATAAGTAATTCCCTAAAGTATTTATAAACTTTGTATTTAAAAATTTGTAATTAATATACTACAAAAAAATAGGAATTTATAAAATTAGAAATTATGAAAATATCGAAGTATGTGAGGATTCACCTTGAAGTTTTGTAAATAAATTTGAAAAACTAGTAGTGATCTCTGTAGCATCCTGTTAAACTATATAAACTTAATTAATATTTTACAAGTCAGGTTATGTACGTTTAAAAAAGAAAATTGATGAAATGAATTAATAATTCAAACATGAATATGGGGACACATGTCATCCACTTCTTTCACCAAACCCACTTATTCTCAACTAATTAATTAAAGGAAAATAATTGATGACCTTTAATTTTAATCTAAAAAAAAATACATGACACCTGCATACCACAGACCGCCCCTTCCCACAAAACATAGAAAATAACGAAAATGAAAAAAAAAATAGAGAAAAATACAGGAGAAGAGGGAAGGAGATGGATATTAAGAGAGGAAAGAAGGGAAGAAGTGAGAAAGTAGGTAAGGAGTGGGATTATAATTTCCGTCCTTTTTATTTTTGATGAAACTTTTTTGTTATTTTTTTAGAGTTTAATTTTTAATTAAATTTTACTAAATAAAAAATTTCAGGGGCAAAAACTTTTGGATTCTAATTTTGCACATTTTTCCATTTTCTGATAGACCGAGCTTTGCTTTTTAATTTATGCTTTTCTTTGTTGAATTAATTATCTGATTTTTCTTGAAAAATTCCGTGAAAGGAAAAGAACGAATCACCCCTCGATAAGTATGAATTTATGGAATGAGAAATAATGTCATATGACATGCACAATTGTGCTATTTTCACTATATTTGAATGACCACATAATTAATTGCGAATGCATTATTTTTACCTCATATAATTCAAATTCTTCAATTTTGACGTGCAATATATACACATAAGTAATATGGTCTTTTTCTATGATTATTGTTGAACCCAAAATATTTGTTCCTTATCATTCAAGTTTTAGAACAAAATATATTGAAATAACTTAAGACTTTAGAGGAAATCATATTAAATACGATGAACCAATTTATTAAAATAGTTCTAGTTATTAACTATTTTAAACTATGCATATATGTTTATCTAATTAGTCATTGATGATATCATCGATGCAATTAACTTATTGGTCGACATCAGTTGAAATTCATTTGTTGAGCAACATTTTATTTTTGCTTGTTCTTTTCAAGCAGTGCGTGGATCTGATGGAGGAGCGCATTACAAATCAGAGATTATTATGCTCTTTTTGGTATGGATGGTGATGGTGGCATTGTAATAGGGTGGTCAACCGACAGAGCCTCCGGCGAATTGAAAGGAGAACGTGGATTCACCGGTGGCATTAATTGTGTTCAAGAAATCATCTTTAGGTTCTTTTGTTTTTTTGTGATGATTAAATGTGATGAGAATTCAATGTTTATTGTTTATTGTTCTATAATTTCTTGTTTATTGTTTATTGTTCTATCTTGATCTTCTTGTATACAATAATATTTTTGAGGGATTAATTCAATGTTGCATGTTTTTAATTCTCGTCACAAGTCTAGACAAGTTCTTATACAATTTTTTTAATTTCATATTTTTTTTTTTAAATTGCTTGATAGTATTAATTTCATATTTTTTCATTACTGTCAAATTAATTGCAGATTTGCAATTTCAAATTACAACTGATTGCAGATTTGCAGAACTAATGAAAATAAATTAAATACGAATAAATGTTAATACATCTCCCCCTCCCCTCATTCCCTCAATGCCTTGCTTAATAACGAGTCAAACTCCTCTTGAGGAAACAAAATATTTTTTGTTTAGATCCGAACAGTACGATCATAATCCGAACAAATCCGACCCATGGTGGAATGCTCGAGATTTCTTTAATATTTGTGTTGGTTCTGACAACGATCCAAATCTAAACAGAAATATTTTGTTACCTCAGCAGATATGAATTCTTGCTTAATCCCACCACTCACATTGTCACACACATGTACACAGAACACAGTCCCACGGCCACAGCACACTTTCAAGCCTAATGCCCACTACTACCAAATTAAAGAAAATAAATAAGAAAATATTAATGTACATTACTTACAAATTAAAGAAAAAAAACAAAAAAAAACAAACAATTTTAATGTACTTTAGGCTTGAAATTCTAGGATCAGACAAAAACTCCAGTTAGTCAGTGTTTCACATATATATAAGGAGCACTGTGCTAGGCGCTTACCGATCTGTTTGTGCTTATCCGATCTGTTTTGTACTGAGAGAATATCGGTAAGTTTTCAACTAGATGGAGATAGTGGCGAAAGAAATGCATCAACGATTGATATTAGATGTTTTCGCCAATGTAATCTCCTAAAAGAGATTTCATTAAGTGAAAGCTTTCAAATTTTGAAATCATTATACGAGTGATGCGTCTATATGAAATTCTTTTAAACTTTTGATTAATTTAGTCTAAAGTCAAGCGGTCAAAATTTGAATGTTTATAAATTAATTTCAATACATTTATTTTTTGAACGTTTTTTTACCACTTGACTCTATACAAAATTATTTCGAAAATTTAAAATTTTCATATATTGAAGCATCACTCGTAAGTTAGATGGGTTTCAACAGTTCGGATTTGTCGTTAGAAGTCAATTCGATAAGTTTTGGAGTTGAGTTCACAAAGGAGCTTGATGAACTTAAGAACACCCTAGTTCTACTCTCATATTATATACCAGAATTAGCGATACTGGAACTGACAGTGAGACGAGTGTGCTTTGAACAGTGATAGTTTTAAAATTTAGTATGCATGCATGTAATTAATTTCATTTTTTTTCTTTAATTTGTTAGGTTCTTGGCTAGTATATATATTTTGATTCGACGTTCAATTTTTTCTCATTCTTTTACTCCTTCGAAAAATAATTACCATGCTTACAAGTCATACCAGCAAGTGGTTTATTGTTCTTAAATCTTAACAAGGGATGCAAATTTGGCAAGCAATTACTTGATTGTAAGTGAAAGCTGATTGCTTAGGTATGGTATGAATGTCTTTGTCATTTTTTGTTACAATTTATGGCATTTCTTTTCTACCGTTTGCTGATAGCTATTGGTCAAGCAATCAGCTTTTTGCAGTAGCTGCACAATTTAGATTTCGTGTAAGGAATTGAATATATAATCATATTTACAAGTTCTGTAAATTCTACTAGCATATAGTTAACTGTCAATAAGTATATATGGTCCATATTCATTAAAAAGTGGGTTATCACTTATAATAAAGAAGTGGGTCATGAACCATTGTTCGATGCCTTTGTTCAAGGTTTTGGTTTGATAGCTTGCATTCGGCCTATTTGTGACACTAGCTACACAACTCGGAGGTGAAGGCAACTAACATGGAGAGATGTACAATAACTCTTGGGAGATCACTAATATTAGGTATTTACATGCGTTCCTTCGGAAGAACAAGAGAATACTCCAATATATAAATATGCAGTACTAATCCAATTCACTCATTACAATATTCTTATTAAATTGAGTGCATATCAAAGATCTTTCAATTGAAATACTTGGACTCCCCCCCAATTTGTTAATAGAAAGAAATAATATTCGTTATTGCAACATACATACTACAACACCATAAATAACTAGATCTGCTATCCAATTTTACAGATAATACATATTTAGTGTTAAAAATTGATTAAAAGTTGCAATTAGCATCAGAGGCGTGGGTACTATAATTAGGAATTTCTATTTTAGTAAATTTAGTAATTAGAGGCATAATGTGCCTGAAATAGTATGAATTGCAGTTTCGGCCAGCAGAGTTATTTATGGTAATGGATGCTAAATTTATATTGTAGTGCAGTTATAGAAAGTAGTGGGTTCTAAAATTAGATAGATATACTTGTTATAAATCTGTAAGAATGTTATGTAATAGTTTGCAAGGAGTAAGTAATGAAGAAGTGAATTTCTGCAGAAATTCTTTGTCTCTGTTTTTGTTTATCCTTCCGAAATTTCCAACAAAGTGGTATCAGAGCCGAGTCGATCAACTTTGGGGCGTTTTCATGGCAGAAAACGGCAGCACCATCGTGAATGTCACGCAACCAGCAATTCCTCTGTTCAAAGGCGAGAATTATGAGTTTTGGAGCATCAAGATGACGACCTTGTTCAAGTCTCATGGCCTATGGGACTTGATAGCAAATGGAGTTCCTGATCCAGATCCTAATCCGCAAGAGAATCAGAAGAGAGATGCACGAGCGTTGTTTTTCATCCAACAAGCAGTGCATGACACCATCTTCTCGAAAATTGCAGCAGCCACCAATGCAAAGGAGGCATGGACAACCTTGAAGACGGCATTTCAAGGAAGCACACGAGTTATGGCCATCAAATTGCAAGGCCTTTGTCGAGATTTCGAGACACTGCTCATGCAAACAGAAGAACCAGTGCAGATTTTCCTGTCAAGAGTCACATCCATTGTCAACCAAATTCGCACATACGGAGACAACATGTCAGAACAGACCGTGGTGGCAAAAGTATTGAGAAGTCTACCACCGAAATTTGATCACGTTGTGGCAGCAATTGAAGAATCAAAGGATCTCGCAACGTACACCTTTGATGAACTCATGGGATCATTGCAGACCCATGAATCAAGGCTGTCCAGATCAAAAGAAAATGGTGTTGAAAAGGCCTTTTACACGAAGGGGGAGTCAACTCGAGGTAGAACCACGAGCAGTAAGTTTCCACCTCAATTCCAGCAAAGGTACCAACATAATCAGCAACAATTCCAGCAGTTCCAGCAGTCCAACAGATTGCAAAGGAAAGATGTACAGTGCTATTATTGCAATAGGTTCGGGCACTATCAAGAAGAATGCTACAAGAAGCAAAGGGATGAGCAACAAGCGAGCTTTATCGAAGAAAAGAAGGAACTAGACAAGGTATTCATGACTTATAGTGAAACTGAAACTGATGCATCAGAAATCTGGTTTTTGGACAGCGGTTGTTCCAATCACATGACAGGTGATAGACATATTTTTGAAGAATTAGATGAAACATACAAATTGAAGGTCAAGCTTGGTGATGGCAAACCAATTGAGGTTGAAGGAAAAGGTGAAGTAGCAATACACACCAAACAAAATGGTTTGAAATACTTGCATAATGTGTATTATATTCCAGATTTGTCTCAAAATCTGCCAAGTATTGGGCAGCTAATGGATTGTGGTTATTCAATTGTGTTTGAAGGGAAAACTTGTGTAATAAAATCCAAAAACCATGTATTGGTAGAAGTGAACATGTCAACCAATAAATTGTTTCCCTTGGAGGTTTCAAATGTAAAGGAAAAAGCAATGGGTGCAAAAGATTTGAACCAATCTGAGTTATGGCATCTTAGATATGGTCATTTGAATATCAATGGTCTGAAATTGTTGAACCAATATAAAATGGTTTATGGCCTACCCGAAATCAATCAAATAGGTGTTTGTGAAGGGTGTATATTTGGTAAACAAGCCAAGTTTCCATTTCCAAAAGGCCAAGCCAAGAGAGCAACTCAAGTGCTTGAGTTGGCTCATGCGGATTTGTGTGGTCCAATGCAAACCGAATCTCTTGGAGGCAGCAAATATTTCCTCCTTTTCACAGATGATTATAGTAGGATGAGTTGGGTGTATTTCATACAAAGCAAAGGAGAGGCATTCAGAAGTTTCAAGGTGTTTAAAGCTTTTGTAGAGAAGCAATCTGAAAAGAAGTTGAAGGTGTTAAGAACGGACCGAGGTGGTGAGTTCCTCTCAAAAGAATTCATTAATTTCTGTGAAAATGAAGGGATACACCGTGAGCTAACCACACCCTATACACTTGAGCAAAATGGGGTGGCAGAGAGAAAAAATAGAACAGTTGTTGAGATGGGTAGAAGCATGCCCAAATGCAAGAACCTACCAAACAAATTCTGGGCTGAGGCAGTTGCAACTGCGGTGTATGTGTTGAATATTTCACCAACAAAATCTGTATGGAATAAAACTCCATTTGAGGCATGGTTTGAGAGGAAACCAAGGGTAAGTCAACTAAGAGTATTTGGATGTATAGCCTATGCATTTGTCAATCCACAAAAGAGAACTAAACTTGATGAAAAATCTGAAAAATGTATTTTCATCGGGTATTGTACACAATCCAAAGGGTATCGGTTGTATAGTCCAGAAAGTGGTAAAATCATTGTGAGCAGAAATGTAATGTTTGATGAAAATTCAAATTGGAAATGGAATGAAGAAAAACAAGGAGTGGAGATTGTTGAATATGCTGATTTAGATGATATGGAAGATGAAGTACATCAACAGCCAAGCAACTCAATCAGTTCAGATCTAAACAGCAGCAGTTCTGATGTTGATTTACCTCCAGACGATCCTGACAGAAGCCAAAACCCATACCCAAATACACCAACAATAAGAGTTTGCAGCAGGCGTCATATTGTTCCTAAAACACCTGTAAGAAAGATGAAATATGTGCAGGAATTGTATGAAACAACACAAGCATTATTTGCTGTAGACGTAGCAACCAACGAAGAAGCAGCAGAAAATGAAGAATGGCATCAAGCAAAGTTAGAAGAATTGATTGCAGCAAGAATAGTGAAGCTCAAGCGGAAAAATTATGAAGAACAAAACGCATGCATATTTACAAAGGCAATGGCACGAGGCAAGTTCAACAAATTCAGATCTGCAATTGGAGTTGGCAACTTTGAATCAAGGGGGAGTGTTAAAAATTGATTAAAAGTTGCAATTAGCATCAGAGGCGTGGGTACTATAATTAGGAATTTCTATTTTAGTAAATTTAGTAATTAGAGGCATAATGTGCCTGAAATAGTATGAATTGCAGTTTCGGTCAGCAGAGTTATTTATGGTAATGGATGCTAAATTTATATTGTAGTGCAGTTATAGAAAGTAGTGGGTTCTAAAATTAGATAGATATACTTGTTATAAATCTGTAAGAATGTTATGTAATAGTTTGCAAGGAGTAAGTAATGAAGAAGTGAATTTCTGCAGAAATTCTTTGTCTCTGTAGTTGTTTATCCTTCCAAAATTTCCAACATTTAGTAGAGCCCTTCTTCTATTTTGATCCTTTTTTCTCCGTCTCTATGGCATAAGCACCTTTGTTCGTGCTGAGTTCAACTCCTTGGTAACATCTTTGATGGAAATGCGTTCTTTTGGAGACTCTTTGGAGCACAGAAGCCCACATTGAATCACTAAAACCAAACAGCTGTAGACATTTTCAGGTACATACAGATTGTATTCTCCATCAGTTTCAGAGAAAAATTTGGGGTCGACTATGTCCATGACTTGGTCGGGGAAAGCCATCTCAACTTGCTTCTGAAGGCTCAAACCATCTCTGATTCTCTCGTCAGTTGGACTTACTCCAGTGAACAACTCGAGCAGAAGAACACCGTAGCTATAGACATCTCCTTCTACCGATGGCCGACCACCCATCCCATACTCTAGACAATGAAAAGTTAATAGTTACAGCCCTAAATTTAGTACAGAAGCATACTAAAAAATAGTACTTCTCAAATAATAAGCTTTGCAATATACACCTGGAGGAATGTAGCCAATAGAACCTTTGATTCCACCAGTGCTTGACATTGATTGAGAAGGCATGGTATCAGGTCGAACCAAATACCTTGCTAATCCAAAATCACTCACATGTGCAGTCATGTCATCATCCAAAAGGACATTACTAGGTTTGAGATCACAATGCACGATTGGTGCAGATAAATGGTAATGGAGATAATCTACGGCTGCCGCCACATCAAATGCTATGTTCAACCTCTGGGTGAAGCTGAGGCTTCTGAATGGCCCATCTGTACATGCATTTGGATTCAACCATGTGGCCAAGCTACCATTTGGCATGAACTCAAAAACCAAAGCCTTGAAATCATTACCTTGGTAGTCTATGCTAGAGCACAAACTCAGCACTTTTATAAGGTTCCTGTGTCTCACATTTTTTAATGCCTCACATTCAGAGAAAAAACTTCTAGAAGCACTGTGTTTCTCAAGGTTTAGCACCTTCACCGCAACGGTTGTCACATTCTCGAATCTCATTACGGCTTTGAAAACTTCTCCAATTGAACCTCTTCCAATTAGATTATTCGGGGAGAAATTTTCAGTAGCTCTAAGAAGGTCAGTGTATGAAACAGGCTCTAACCCATATTTCATAGCTTTATCAGATTGTGGTTTGTTTCTAGTATAATAAATCACTAACAAACAAATGATTGCAATTATGCAAATAAAAGAACCAACAATTGAACTTATGAGCACCATGTTTCGTCGAGAGTGATGTCTCTGTGTGGAAGGCTGTGAGATGCAATGTGACAAATTCATTTGTGGTACTCCACCACAAAGCTTTGGATTTCCTCTTACATCTAGACCACTGGCATTCTTGAAAATGCCTTCTTTTGGTAATTCCCCCTCGAAATTATTGAAAGAAATATTCAAATATTGCAAGTTCATTGTACCCAGGAATTCAGGGATTTGACCAGAGAGCAAATTGTTAGAGACATCAAGGATTTGCAGCCCTTTTAGATTGCTCAATCTGGTTGGAATTGTTCCTTGGAACATATTGCTATCAAGATAAAGGGCTTGAAGTACCTGGCATCCATCAATTGTGCTAGGAATCTCTCCACTCAACTTGTTATTCGAGATATCAATTGATTGCAGGTTTTTCAAGTTACCAAATTCTGGTGGCAAGATGCCAGTTAGATAATTGTGTGACAAGTTCAAACTGATCGAAAGAGAAGGAAGACCCATGATTTCTTTGGGAATTTTACCTACCAACTTATTATTTGAAATATTCAGGAGTTCTAATAATTTCATGGTACTTAACTCTGGTGGTATACTCCCTTCTAATGCATTATTTTCTAGATATAGCTGGGTCATTTGGGTGAGGTTGGCAAAAGTTGCTGGGATTTTACCTGAAATCATGTTATAATCCAGATATAATGCTCCCAGTTTGAAAAGATTACCAATTTCTACCGGAATGCTTCCACTGAGAAACATTCCGCTTAGGTCAAGGATGTTTAAGTTATTGAGTTTTCGGAGCTCTGCTGGTATGCTTCCTGAAATTGGGTTACTAGACAGTGAGAGTATAAGAAGACTAGTAGAAAGATTTGTTATAGAACTAGGTAAAACTCCATGTAGTTGGTTGTTGTCAAGATATAACCGTTGTAACAAAGTACAATTGGTCAAAGCATCCATGAAACTCCAGTCACGTGGTCTCTTGGCTTCTAGTTGATTATCCCCCAAAAGGACTTTCTGAAGATTTTGTAAGGCTCCAAAGACAGATGGTATCACGCCACTGAAGGAATTATTATTTAATTCAACATCAACAAGAGCAGAACAATTGGATATGGATGGTGGGATCCGTCCTTTGAGTTGATTGTCATATAGACGTAGATTTTTCAAGTTTGGTAAAGCATTGCACATATCAAAAGGGAGAGTTCCATCAAGCTGGTTAGCACCAAGTCCCAAATAATACAGCACTGATAGGTTGTAAAGGGAGTGTGGTATTTTGCCCGAAATGTTATTATGATAAACGGAAAAAACCTGCAGGTTTGTAAGCTTCCCGAGTTCATCTGGGATGAATCCACTTAACATATTTTCGGAAAGATAAATATCTGTTAAACTTTGAAGATTACCGAAGGAATGTGGGATGGAACCATTGAATTCATTTTCGTCAAGAAAAAGTTCCAGTAAGTTAGTAAGGTTGCCCAAGCCAGACGGGATGTGACCACTAATGCTATTTTGGTGAAGAATGAGAAGTGATAGTTTGGTAAGGTTACCTAAGGTAGGTGGGATGGAACCTCTGAAGTAATTATTGTAAAGAAAAAGATGTGATAGATTAGTAAGTTTGCCTAAACTATCTGGAATATCGCCATCAAAAAGATTTTGGTCAAGATAAAGATATATTAGGCTACTAAGGTTGCCCAAGGTGGAAGGAATTGATCCTGTGAGATTATTGACAGATAGTGATAATAATTGGAGCTGTGGAAGGAGGCCAAATTCCAATGGTATGCCTCCTGTGAGGAAGTTATTCCCCAGACTGATTTTTTTCAATTCTTTGCATTGCGCTAAGTTAGATGGGATGGTTCCATGGAGATTATTATTTCTCAAAGAAATAACATCCAGATTTGAACAGTTACTTAGAGTAGATGGAATGCTACCATCAAGAAAATTCCAACTCAAGTTGAGAAAACGTAGCCTACCCAAATATCCGATCTCTATCGGGATACTTCCTCTCAGCTCGTTATCAGAGAGACTCATCCTTTGGAGGAACGTGAGGTTTGCTAGGGATGGAGATATATAACCTGACAATTGTTTGGAGTGGAGAACGAGAGCCGTCACTCTATCAGGATGGTGCCGGCCACACATGATCCCTTGCCATTGACAGTGGTGCAGTGACTCGTTCCATGAGGAGAGGACTCCAAATGGATCATGATGTATTTGGGACTTGAAGGAGAGAAGTGCTGATAGATCAGTTTTACTAGTGGTTACTATGGCAGCGAGAGAAAAGGAGGATAAGGTTAAGAGACTTAAGAGGAGGTGAATAGTGAGCACGGTCATGATTTATGTTATGAGTGTCATGGGTTACTCTCTCACAGAGTGTTCTTATAATGAAAGGGAGATGTATGGTTTGAAAGAAGCTGACCTCAAAATGTTTCCTCTTGAGTCGTTGCATTAAATGTATAGCACGGAAGTTGTTGTTGTAGTGCTGCACCTACTACAATAGTGATCCATATGGGCTTTGTTTAATTTCATTGCTAACTTTAAAAGCACTTTGTGGTAGTGCGGGAACAAGAGGAGTCATTTTTCTCCTATGCAACATCAAGAATAGAAAAGAGATGATCACATGCTCTAATTAACAACAAGAGGAGTCATTTTTCTCCTATGCAACATCAAGAAAGCAAAAATTTCTTGCTTGTTTCTTGCCATCAGCACAATCATTATTAAACATCTAAGTTTATAGGATTATGAATAAAAATTATTGTGGAACCTGATATCCGGGAAACTTTTGTGGGTTATGATGTTTTATTATTGTGGAACCTGATATCCGGGAAATTATTCAGTAAACATCAATTATTGTGGAAATTATAAAAATGCCCAGACCGTTGAGATTCTCGGCAGTTAGGACATAATATTGTTTTTTCTTGATTTGACATTTGAAACAGTGTTTCTATGGCCGAAATTGTCGCATTTGTGTTTTTTTATTTTTAATAAGAAAATTTTATGATTTTTTTATTTTTCCATTAAAATATTAGAAATATTTTTATATTTCTTTTAAAATATATAGACGAAACACTATAGAATTGAATTTACTAGAAAGATTGAGACAAATAACCCAAATTAACATTTTTCAATGGGTATTTTTTGCAGCTATAAGAAAAATTAAAATATTTCTTCGTGTGTTACTTGCAAAAAATAAAAATATTTTGAATCTAAGTTATTGATCCCGGTTCAAAAATAACTTCTGGGTAAATAAAGAAATGATCGTGCACCGCTGAGAGTCTACGAGGTCTGGGTATTTTTATAATTTCGACAAATTAGTTGTGGACATTTGCATTAATTTTTATTTAATGTTGGATATTCATAAAAAAATTGTTAGTGAAGATCGGGCTTGAGATGACTGACTATGAAAGTTGGGACATGGGACCTGAATTGTGAATCATTTTCTCTAACATATGTATGAGACTAAACTCAGGAAATCACTAGAACCAACAAGCAAAACAACATCAGTACAAGACAGCAAAGAGGTTTATCTTACTTAAATTGTTAGTGGCATCCATTTTTCTACTTAATTCCCTCTTTTTTTTTCTTCATTCTGAAATTTCATTTATCTTACCAATATAAGTGAAAGCTTATTTTGAAAATCAGGATCTTAATTATTTCTGTTCGGTCAGTAGTAAAACTGATATCTCATAGTTCCAGACATTTTGGCAATACTATACCTAATTTTCAACTTGAAAAACAATTCTAGAATGTGTTTCCGGCCTCACCGATCATATTGTATGGTTTGAAAGAAGCTGACAATAATATTTTCCCTCCTGAGTCGCTCTAGTGCTCACGTACTATACAATAGTTATCCATCTCGGCTTTGTTTAAAAGAGTGGGGGGCAATCTAATGAGCATCAGACAATATTTGGTTTGATGTCCGGTTGGAATCGTTTGATGCGTATCAAAATTTGTGTGCACTTGATTCGTACAAAGAATCAAGTTGCAGATTAGAAAGCAATTGACATATGCGGTTACAAGAGTCATTTTTTTTCTCTCTTATGCTACATCAAAAACAGAAAATAAATAATGCCATGCACCTAGAAGAAAAAACCTAATGCATATTTCGCCAACAAAAAACAATAGTAAAAAAAAGAATTCTTGCTTATTCTTGCCATCAGCACACAATCATCTTTAAACATCTAAATTTATAGGGTAATGAATAAAAATGAATGTGAATTAGCTCTCACACACACACCATTACGTGAGAAGCCAACAAACTTTTTTAATTCATATGCTTACCAATAATTAGCTATTTTTTTTAATCCATATCATTTTTCTAATAAGCTAATTATAAATGAATGATAAATCATTCGCTCTTGATTACTTTTAAAAGCAAGAATGAGTGCATAACTAAATATCCCTACAAAGGACACAATTAATATTCGTATGGTTGCTGCTACAATGATTACTTTTAAAAAAATTACTATTAGTGCTCTGGAAATGCTTTTCGTTTATTAATACAAATATTGTTAGTGACACATTGCCAACTAACTTTAAAAATCTTAAAAAATATAGCATGATTACAAAACTGTATTCTGGTGTTGACCTACAAATGACTTGCAAATTTCCAGGATAGCATGGTCCACAATAATAAATCCAGTCTAGATCGCAATACCGAAGAATTCAAAGTGAAAATATTAGAAATATTTTTATATATATTTTGAAATATATAGATGAAATACTATAGAATTGAATTTACTAGAAAGACTGCGACAAATTAACCAAAATATTTCTTTGTGTGTTACTAGCAAAAAATAAAAATGTTTTGAAACTAAGTTATTCATCCCGGTTGAAAAATCACTTCTGGATAAATAAATAAATTATCGTGGATCGCCGAGAGTCTCGGAGGTCTGGGTATTTTTATAATTTCGACAAATTAGTTGTGGGCATTTGAATTAATTTTTATTTAATGTTGGATATTAATAAAAAAAATCAGACAAGATCCCAATACTTTAGTACTCAACGGACTAGAATTTCTTGCGGACATGTGCGCTCTTGTTTTCCGGTCAGACGAAGACTTGAGTAGACCGCATCTCTTATGTTTTTATTCCAATTCCGATTTTCTAAATTCTATAATTTTCTATGAAATGGAGCTCTGATTTTCATATTATGTAAAGAGATGAAAACGGATATTTGGAGATAATTTTTATTTTACTTTTGAGTTGGTTGGTAAAATATTATTAGAAATGTAACATTTATTCTTTCTTTTTTTTTCTCAATACTCATTGTTCACTTTCATGCTTTTGGTTGTATCGTATTTCTAATTTATCAATAAAATATAAGATTAGGAGCTTGATCCATTCTTATTTTCACAAAAATAAGATTGTCAATTTGTCATCTGCTAATTATCCAGTTATTTTATTTGATTTTCTTGGTTTTAGTAATGTATTTAATTGCTTGCTTTTCCACTTTGATTACTAACACAAATGAATGCGATAAAGTAAAAATGAACAACCGATCGAGCCCTAAGATCGGGCTACCCATGAAGATCGGGCTTGAGATGACTGACTATGAAAGTTGGGACATGGGACCTGAATTGTGAATCATTTTCTCTAACATATGTATGCTAAAGTCAGGAAATCACTAGAACCAACAAGCAAAACAACATCAGTACAAGACAGTAAAGAGGTTTATCTTACTTAAATTGTTAGTGGCATCCATTTTTCTACTTAATTCCCTCTTTTTTTTCTTCATTCTGAAATTTCATTTATGTTACCAACATAAGTGGAAGCTTATTTTGAAAATCAGGATCTTAATTATTTCAGTTCGGTCAGTATTAAATTGCCATGTAAAACTGATATCTCATAGTTCTAGACATTTTGGCAACACTATACCTAATTTTTCAACTTGAAAAACAATTCTAGAGTGTGTTTCCGGCCTCTCCAATTGGTTTGATGTCCGGTTGGAATCGTTTGATCCGTATCAAAATTTGTGTGCACTTGATTCGTACTAAGAGTCAGTTGAAGATTAGAAGACTCTAACCTAGCATCTGACCGAATTTGATTCAATACCCATCGGACTGTGCCCGATTCCTTGTTTAAATTCCATTACTAACTTTGAAAGCAATTGACATATGCGGTAACAAGAGTCATTTTTTCTCTCTCTTATGCTACATCAAAAACAGAAAATAAATAATGCCATGCTCTAACCTTCCACTAATGTGCATGGTGCTGGCACCTGGAAGAAAAACCTAGTGCATATTTCGCCAACAAAAAACAACAATAAAAAAAAGAATTCCTGCTTATTTCCTGCCATCAGCACACAATCATCTTTAATCATCTAAATTTATAGGGTAATGAATAAAAATGAATGTGAATTAGCTCTCACACACACCATTACGTAAGAAGCCACCAAACTTTTTTAATTCATATGCTTACCAATAATTAGCTATTTTTTTATTCCATATCATTTTTCTAATAAGCTAATTATAAATGAATGATAAATTATTCGCTCTTGATTACTTTTAAAAGCAAGAATGAATGCATAACTAAATATCCCTACAAAGGACACAATTAATATTCGTATGGTGGCTGCTACAATGATTACTTTTAAAAAAAATACTTGTAGTGCTCTGGAAATACTTTTCTTTTATTAATACAAATATTGTTAGTGACACCTTGCCAACTAACTTTAAAAATCTTAAAAAATTCAGCATGATTAGAGAACTGTATTTTGCTGTTGACCTGCAAATGACTTGCAAATTTCCAGGATAGAATTGTCCAGAATGATAAATCCAGTCTAGATCGCAATACCGAAGAATTCAAAATGAGAGTAGACCGTGTTCACTAATATATATGTTTTTAATCCGATTCAAGCTTTCTAAATTGTGTAAATTGCTACGAAATGGAGCTGCAATTTTAAGGCAATAGTTTCATCTAATTTTCATATTATGAAGAGAGATGTAATTGAATTTTAAAGACAATTTTTATTCTATTTTTGGTTGGTTGGTGAAGTACTATTATGATAGATGTAACTTTTATTCCATTTTTTATGCTCAAAATTCATTGAAAAATTCACGCTTTTTTGGCTCATTTGATTGTATTGTATGTCTAATTTATCAATAAAACATAGTATTAGAAGCCTTTTGAGATTGCCAATTTGTCATCTTCTTATCCAGTTATTTGATTTTAAGGAATGTAAATGAAAAAACCAGGGAAACACTTTTGAGATTTTCTTGGTATGTAGTACTGTGTTTTTTTGTGCTTTTCCACTTTGATTACTAACACGTGTGAATGTAATAAAGGAAGAAAGAATATTTTATATCGTACACATGAACATTTTGCACTCAGAACGCACTAAGAAAGTACCAATATCTGTACGACACACAATTAATTGAGCTTTGTCTTACTTTAATAAGATTTAACTTTTGATGGAAGTTTGATAAAGCACTACCAATCTCGGAGTTAACTTCAGATCCTCATCTCTAAGCTGGGGTGGGGGTTGGGGAGGTGTTGAAAGGTTGTGAAGCGGTGTGATTGGCATCGGATAAAATTCATTTTGATGTCCAGTTATATTCATTTGATCAGCGTCAAGATTATGCGCACTTGATCCACACAAAATAATGTTGTGTGTGTGATTCTTGATGTGGATCGGATAGCTCCGACCAACCATTGGACCGAATTTGATATGATGCCCTTTGGGACCGTCTCGGATTCCGTGCAAAGAACCTCATCATCTCTATACTAGAAAAAAATGAAAAATTTAGTCATTTCTTTGTTCTGAACTTTATTATGAAAATGAGGATCTTATTTTCGTTATGTCAGTACAAAAATACCCCGAAATAAAAATTTAGGTAATTTTAGATCAAAAGCCTTGTTTTATTGCTTTCATTATTTGTGTGAAACTGGAGACTTCGAAATGCAAAATTAGGGAATGTTAGATCAAGCCTTGTTTTATTGCTTTCATTATTTGTGGGAGACTTAAAGATATATAAAGAGTGCTTTGGATTACTAGTCTCTTGATGGGCGTTTGTATTTCTATTGATGAATTAGCAATAAATGAATATGATTAACACACAAATATAAAACTCCAGCAGTCTCAGAATTGTTAATTTTAACCAAAAAAAAAGAAGAGCTATGGGAGAACGAGAGAGGAACTAACTATCAGTGTCCGTAGTTTATGCCTATTCTGTAATTTGAAAAAAAAAAATGATATCTCATAGTTGTAAACATTTTTACGAGGGAGTCTATGGTATTATGCATAGCACGGATTGGTCCGTGCTACGGTCTATCCGAACCATTCAACATGATTTCCATATGAGAATATACTTGTGGGCTATATTTTCTATTTTTTAGAATTTTTTTACTATTTTTTTAGATAGGTAGAAAATCACTGTTTTTGGATGGTCCAGAATTTTCAGATCAAGTGATTTTTACCTTTCTTAAAATATAGTAAAAAAATTCGAAAAAATATAAAATTTAGTCTGCAAGTACATATTCATGTGGAGATCACGTTGAACGGTTTCGATCGACCATTAGAGTTTTCAAAATGAAAATATGACTCCGTAGTACGGACTAATCCGTGCTATGCATAGTACCATAGACTCACTCCATTTTTACAGTACCAGCTATTCTCAAATTTTCAAATTGAAAAACATCAACGTCTCCACGGGTAGTGCATGCACCATGTTGGATGACTTTCATATTGGGCCCTAAACCCAGCCCTCTTAGCCCTTTCAACACGTAAACCTCATATATAGGTTTGTACATGTGCTTCATGTATAAAAGGACCCAATGAAACCTAATACAAATCAAAGCCCATCTATCTCTCACTCACCTCAAACTCCACAAATATCCAACCCGTCTTCTCTCCACCTCTCTCCACCTAACCCGTTATCCCTCCAACCGAAATTACCGAACTCATTTACAAACAAATCCACTAATCTCGCATTTCTTCCACATCAGTACATTTTCTCACGTATCTGATGAATAAGATAGACATCAGTACATTTTCATGTTTGTAGTATGTTCGATTTTAAGCAACAAAATAAGCAATTTTAGGCTTTAGTTTTGAACATTCAAGATACTTTTGTTGAAATCATTCAAGGGTGACTATCAGATTGCTATTTATATGATCCCCTCCCGAAATATTTGTAAATTGTAAACATAAACTACTGTACCTCTCTCTGGAGCTGGAACACAGAAGTTGTATTTTTTTTTTTTTTTTTATGAAAAGCTCCTAGGCATACAGAAGTTGTATTTTAATTATGTTTTAAAAAAAATTCTATGTTCTGAACTCTTACATGGTACTATTCTAACTTTGAAACTTCGTAGCAGTACTAGTCCTATGTGCAGCTGTTCAAGGATATAGTAAGTAACACTGAAATCAATCCTATTTCAGTAATTGGATGAAGCAAACATAAATGTAAAATAGGAATATACAGACACTTTATTTGATAAGCCAGAAAATTCAAGTTCTAATGTGATTTATGAAGACTATAAAACTACTAAACTGTATGTACGAGTGTTGGGTACGGGTACTTAACATAGCTGTTTGATTATGAAGACTATAAAACTACTGAACTGTAATAGCTCCAATTTTAGGAAACATACTTATTGTCAATATCTAATGTGATTCTAGTGAAAGCAGGTGGTCATAATAAATGAATTTATAGTGAAAGCAACCAGCCTTTACTATAAATTACTTCCACTCCAATTGTATTCTAAGATGCGAATTTTCTTGTAGAACAAGTGCATTACAAAATATATATATATATATTTACCTTAGTTTATTAGAATAACTGATTAACTTGAGGATTATTCCTGGTTAAAAGGGAAGAAAGAAATGAGCAATTTCTAATGCAATCATTCCTGACAAGCTTATTAAGAGGCAAATGAGTTGTTTATGTTTGCTGATACAAGCACCCTTTCGTCAGGATTGAATCTTCGTCCAATTTGACTAAGCTCCGTATGCTAGACCTTACAGACAACGAACTGCACACAGTCATCTTTTCCTCCTTATCCTATCATCACTTCGAGCACTATATATCTGGATTATAATTACAATCATATGAGAGGCAGTATTAATGTCCCTGTCAAAAGTAATCTCTCATAAATTAGCAATTTTATATTTATAACAACAGTATACGCTTATTTATTTTTCTTAAATTTGATCGATATTCCCATGGAAACATCTGACAGAGCTTAGTACACTGAATTTGGAGGTGCTTAGTCTGTACAAATGTGGGTTTATTGGGAGTTTCCCCTATTTGGGACATTGGTCGACTTCTCTTAAAGCCCTTTCGTTGGTGGGAAATGATCTAAATGGCACTTTAACATCAGAAGGTAATTTACAATTTATTTTAATTAATGCAAAAGAACAAAGTTCTATTTTCTGCTCTCTCTACACCGGTAGATCATAGATGTTTGACACCAAATAATAGTATTCTTATTGTCAGGTGGTATTAGCTCTTAATATGTTGCTGATAGCTGGGCTGCAAGAAGCCTAGCTCTTAATAGAAAGTTCATAAGCTAATGTCCTTATGATACATGAGTCCCGTTAATTATCTCACTTATATATACAAGTCATATGCAATAGTGAGATAAGGGCCCAGCTCTTCAAGGAGCTCTTAATATTTTCAAAGGTTTCCTTAATATTTTCAGTCTCTTTTAACTCATTATCACGAAAATAGAAAGTTGGGATTCATAAGCGAATGTCTATTTCTATCCGGAAATGAAGAAACATTATCTCCTAATTGACCTCACATGGGTTCACATGATGCGTAATCTTATTTGATGATACCTTTCTTGTTAATATTGTAGGACTCTGCCAACTGAAAAATCTCAAAGAACTAGATATTTCAGACAACAATTTTACTGGAAATCTTCCTCTTTGTATGGGAAATCTTTCATCTCTTAAGCTTGTCAACTTGCATGATAATGATTTTCAAGTAAAATTTCCCTCCTGCATTTTTGAAAGACTCTGTCTCTAAAGTTCCTTTCCCTATCCTATAACCAGCTTGAGGGGACTCTATCAACAAGGTCATTTTTTAATCATTCTAATCTTGAAGTTCTAAGGCTATCGATTTCAGAGTCATTGAACTTTCGAGTCGAAGTTATGAATTTGCCTTTTCAGCTTCAAGACCCTGAACTAGCTAATTGCATTCTTGATGTTGAGCCAACTTTCTTGTACTCTCAACATCAATTACGAGTGTTGGACCTCTCTAATACCAGCTCCAAGGGTCCTCTTTCAGCTGTGTGGTTGTTGTTAGAAAACAATCCGAGCTTGTTCAAATTAGATTTGCACAAAAACTTCTTCACAGGGCCTCTTGAACTTCCGTTTTTAACTCATGAAAAAGTCTCAATGTTGGATATATCTGACAACAATCTAATCGAAGAATTACCGGCTGATATTTCCATGAATCTTCCAAATTTAATGTCCCTGACCTTATCAAAAAACAATTTTCAAGGCTCTCTTCCTCTCATGCCTACAAACAATCTCCAAGCTCTAGATTTATCTAGTAACAATCTCACTGATGATATACATAATAGCTTTTCGAGGATTCAGCCTCATTATTTCTCTATTATAGATCTATCAAATAATAAGTTCTATGGATCTTTAACTAAAAGTTTCAACTTTACTGGCTACAAATTTGCAAGATTAATATTAAATTATAATAATATAAATGGAGAGATTCCTTCTAGCATTTGCAATACTAGTTTCCACATGTTGGACCTCAGTAACAACAAACTAAATGGTGTTTTACCTGATTGCATTGGAAGTGCTAGATATCAAATTGGCTCTTTCACGTTGATGTTAAGTGGAAATAATTTAGAAGGATCCTTACCATTGGAGATGTGTGATGTGCTAAACCGTTGGTTGCTTGACCTGTCAGATAACAAGTTTGGACCTGCTCGAACTGAAGGGTGTAGTTAAGGGATCATTTTCTTAATTTCGAAGGATATGTTGTATTATATATTTCCTGAATATGTACCTAATATTTATATATGATGTATTGTGAATCTTTTGAACTTTTGTCTTGAAAAAATATGTAAGACAACTTTTGCATGTTTATTTTATGCTGGTGCATTTTTTACGAATTTCTCAAGTGCCCTATAATTTTCATTACTTGTAAACTTGGGACCATTATGTGTGATGTTATGTATAGTATGAAATATTATATGATTCTATACACAATCCTGAGTTGAACAATAATCCCAACACTAAGACCCAAACTAAAAGGACGAGCCTGATTTGAGCTGGAGTTCCAATAAACAGTCCATATAAGGCCCAAAATTGAAAGGGAGGAAAACAAAATGAGTAGCTGGTTTGGTAATGAAACATGCTACGACACTTCAAAGATACTTTTACTAGTCAGAAATCAGAATGAAGTTATGTTGAAAGATACCTTGACTAGTCAAACTAAAGTTAGAAGGAAATCTTTTATACAGAACAATAAAAGAAAGTTGGTCTTGGTCTCCCTTCTCTTATTATTTTTATTTTATCAGAGTTAAATTGGCCGCGTTGAATATTCCGATCAAATAAATATTCTTTTTTTCCAAGCCTGTAGATCAAAGTTGTACCAAAACCTTCACTAGTTCAAGATTTGATGAGTTGCGATTATTTTAAGTCGAGTCTTCAACAACATCTGTTTGGACTAGGTATATGTCATAATTTACATTGTTTATTTTTATTTTTATTTTTTTTATGAAGTGGCAGTGCTGCCAAATTTTTTATTGAATAGAAATATTTACAAGCTCCCTACTTTGGGGGGGATCCAGACTACTTACAAGTGCATGGTATTTATTTTCTTATATTGCAACTATATATGTATCACATCTAAGATCATTATACATGGAATATATATTCTCCTTAATATATATTATCATACACCAACTACAGTCAAGCCATACCCATGCACAGTTTCACCACTTCCTACTTTGGCAATCACATTCTTAATTTGCATCCATTTCTGAGGAGCAAGAACCAAATCTTGGCGCTTTCGGAGCGTTTATATTCCCATTTGGTCTGTAATTTGAAAATTTGGATAAGAGTTAGTAAAATAATGAAACTCTTAACCTCTAGACTACAAACACACATTTGTCATTTTATGAAAGGAGCTAGACTATATAAAAACTTAAAAGAATTAAAATTTAATTAAATTTTAATATACATAATTAAAAAAAAATTATGAGGATGGCTTAGCATCTGCTGACATACTCAGGTTTCACGTGCTTATCTCCATCAATTTGGAAAGATTTTTTGGATAACATTTTTCCGGTCAAGAAATTCTGAGGTTCGTGTTTTATTATTTTCCTCGGAGCTCCTGCGCAAGAAGAGCTCACCACCAGAACGAACACAATGGAGATTATGACAACCTTCATTCTGCATGAAGAAAAGTAATGTTAACTTCTGAAATAAATTAATTGTTGCTACAAACACATGAAAAGAAGAATAAGGATTTATACACCTTAATTAGAAGTACTTCCGAAGGATCCAAAAGCTCGTCTTATTCTATTTCCCTGATGTCAGAAATGTGAACTACGCATCCTATTTATAATGAATTCGGCAAATTGCACTAGCTAGCTATGATGTGGAGCATTTAAGAGATCAATTGTGTGCTCAATTGGTTTTAATTGCTACATGAATCAGGATAATGAGAAGATAAAAAATTCCCACCTATTTGTAGCTAGGTTCAAATTAATGGTGGTACACTTGTAACATTGATTGATATCCACTTATGAATCCACCTGTGGATCCACTTGCATGTGAATCTGAAATTATCTTAAATTTAGTACACAAATTTCGCAATTTCGCAATTTAGAAATAGTAAGGATAACCATTTTTACATGGTATTGTGCTATCTAACATCGTCACAAAAAGTTATTTTTAAGAAAATTGAAAGAGTAAAGCTACCTCGTGATCGATGTGCTCGTCAACTTCAAAAATCTATCGGATTGACTTCAAATGACGAATCCAAATAGTTGAAAACGATATACTTCACGAGTGAGGTGTGTACATGCAAAATTTTGAAATTTTCGGATTCATTTAGTCTAAAACCAAGCGGTCAAAATAATAAAGTTTTATAAGTCATTTAGTCCTTATTTGTTTGACATTGGCCCTCACCCTCACCCTCAGCATGGCAGCCTAGCGAACACCACTGATCCCTTCGTTGTCTCTTGTTCGGACATATATATATATATATAGAGGGCTCAAATGCCCCATTGCTTCATGCCCCAATCGTGCCCCAACATCTATATCTTCAAAAGCACAGTTCAAACGACAGATGATCCGAATCGCTCAACATGATATCCATGTTAAAATATGATTGGAGACCAAATTTTATATTTTTTGAAATTTTTTTACTATTTTTTAAGATAGGTACAAAATCATTGTTTTTAGATGGTCCAGAATTTTCTGATTTTGTACCTATCTTAAAAAATAGTAAAAAAATTCCAAAAAATATAATATTTGGTCTCCAATCATATTTTAACATGGATATCATGCTGAGCAGTTCGGATCATCTGTTTGAACTTTGCATTTGAAGATATAGATGTTGGGGCACAATTGGGGCATGAAGCAATGGGGCATTTGAGCCGCCCTCATATATATATATATATATATATATAGTCCAGCTAATGTCATAATGTTATAATTTTAGACTAAGTTATAACGAGTCAGTTTTTGCGATTTCAAAGTCCAAACAGTCGATCCGAACCAATCAACATGATCTCCATATTAAAATGGGCTTGTATTCAAATTTTATATTTTTTTGCTATTTTTTTAAATCGGTACAAAATCACTGTTTTGAATGGTCCAGAATTATCTAGAATAGTGATTTTGTACTTATCTAAAAAATAGTAAAAAAATTCCAAAAAATACTAAATTTGGTCTCCAAGCCCATTCTAATATGGACTTTGAAATCGCAAAAACTGACTTGTTATAACTTAGACTGAAATTATAACGTTATGACATTAGCTGTACTCTATATATATATATATATATATATAGAGAGAGAGAGAGAGAGAGAGGCGAGTATTTTTTCTCAAGTGAAAATTTTGAAAGGAAGAATTTGAAACTCAGAAAAAAAAAAAACCATCCTAGTGTTGGATATGAAACGAGTTCAATGTAGATATCTAGTGACTTTATAGTTGAAAAGGAAAGAAGAAGATCCAACGCCCGGCTCAAATTTATTTCAACAAAATCTCAGTTTTCTTACATTTTTTATAGGAATTGTCACATCGATCGCTTTAAAATTTACAGAACTGTCCTGCTCAAAATGTTGTTCAAGTGGCAGTCTAATAATTCCAGGAGGTAGACATTCTGCTGAATCATTGGTAGGCACACCTATCAAATTTTATTGGGCTTAAAAATAATTCACAAATCAGGAGTAAGCACTTGGCTACCCCTAAACCTTTTTGGATATGCCCTTGTCTGCACTTAACAATATTAAATGAGTGATAGACAAGAAGAGTGATAGGAATTTAATTATTTATAATGACAATAAAAAGATAAAGTTATATGAATTTTTTTTATGATTTATAAAGAATAAATATGATATTTGCAATTTCATGAAAGTACATTCATAAATTTTGTGCTATAGCCTATTTATATTATTTACTTACAAATTTGTATATTTGTTGTATGACATTGAGAGCATAAGTAAACTATAGAATTCGTCATTACTCTGTGCAAAACATTTTTTCTTGTAAAACTGTAGTAGACTGATTTTGTATCACTTGAAATACTATTTCTCTATACTGAGATGTAATGAAAATTTTAATTATAGAATTACTTCTCTAATTTTCGAGAATGGCCAAGGTCGTGAGCTCGTCTCAGCTTTCTTCTTCTTGTCTTAGCTTGGTTAAAAAAAAATATACTGAGAATAAACTTATGAAATAATTAGGATGAAAAAAAATATTTATCAAGATGCTGTGTACCTCTTGTCAAATAAAAAAATTATAAAAACGTTAAGTATTGATCTTACTCGTGTTCTTCTCCCTCGCTGTGTACCTCCTGTTTGGATATTTATCTTTATAAAAGAAATCCTATTAATTTTATTTAATATGAGCATTATTAAAAAATCTTATTTTTTAGGAAAAGAAGGAATCAAAATTTTCATAAAACCTTATTAGGTGTTGTTTCAGGGCCTTTTAATATTTCAAGAGATTAAAAGTATTTTAAAATAAACAAATATATAGCATAGTATGACACTGTATATGCATAGCACCCTAGTCCAACTCTCACTATAAAATAATAAATTATATATCTCTACTCTATATTCTGTTTTTTGGTGGACAAAAGAGTGCATATGGGTAGGATGACAATCTACCATTTTTGGAAAGAAGAAATAAAGAAGAATTGATGGGTCATCATTACTTTTGACTGAACTGTGACGTTTCTTATAAATTTTGACTGAATTGTTCCGTCTACCTCTATAAATCAATTAACTTCAAATTGATATAACTTTGAGTTGTCTATAGGTAATTTGAATTGTATTTATGTCAATGGAATTTTTTTTTTCAATTTGTCTAGTTATATTTGGTTCTTGAGTTCGAATAAAAATCATGTCAAAATTGCCTTCTGTGTATTTTTTTATATGCATTTAATAATATGATTTAGATCACGTGTCATGGCTTATCATAATCAATTTAAGTTTTCATGTCATGTACCGTTCAATATTATGAGAAATAGTTAAGGCACATAAATAGTCGTAATACGTTAGTCGTGTCGTAACCACACATGATGTTGTTGGTCATGATTAACTATTTTTGTATAGTTTAAGTTAGTTTACTGAAAAAATTGAAAATGTAGGAAATTAAGAACCGATGTGATTTCACTTAATCAAAACCTGACGTAATTACGCTTGATATATAAACAATCAAAATTTATTAAAAGAAGTGTGTGCATGCAGTTTTGAAGGTTTATAAAGTTTGAACATATATATTTCTTTCCCACTATTGTACGCCTTCCCACTTGTTGCAATATAATACAAGAAGAGTGTCTATGGAGAGTGTGTTGTATCATTTCCTACTTATTATAAGCATAGAGATTGTACGGTCTGGATTTGAACCTCTGTAACCATCGGAAAATATTAATTGTGATGCGAGTCATTTACACAAAGAGATCAACTGATATATTTTTTTTGCTTTTCAATGTGCCACAGACGATCGATTGATAGTCATTCTCTAATATATGGTAGTAGAGTAGGCTTATTTATGAGGATCGTCATATTGCACTTGACTACAGTTAAGGTGCATGGTCACTTTACTCCACTTAATTATTTAGATATATTTTAATTTATTTAATCACGGTTCAATGAAATCTAACGGTCTTGATTAAGTGTGATTGATCACATGATCATGATCATGTTTCGTGTTGTGCCGTGCTGACCTGGGAATTTGCATATTGTGTTGTACTCTGTCATTTTTTTTTTCTTATGAAAAAGACCGAGACCCAGTTTCATTAAAAACGAAACAGAGTTTACGAAGTACTCTGTCATTTCTATTGAAGAGATATAGAATATGACACGCAAATTATGGTACGTAACCGGCACGCTTGTTGTGCCATATAGTGACAGAGATCATCAGAACATGACTTTTTATATCCTGCTTTTGAGCTCTGAAAAAATTATAGGAAAAACCCAGCAGTAATTAATCTCTTTTTACATAAACTGTCAAGTTTATTATGCAATGTGACTTCTGTACTGACTTTGCACAATTGATTGCACTACTCTTTTTACATAAACAGGAAGTTGGTTCGAGTCATTTACTCTGTAGTGTAGTTAGGAATTTCATGGAGTAGGCAAAATAAAAACTATTATTAAATTATTATTAATTTTTTATTAATATTTTAATAAAATGAAAATTATCAACCCACCCTTTCTTCGAAACGAAGATATTTTTATTTCTAAATAATTCGGTAAAAAATCATGTTAAACTAACTAGCATGAAAGTTTTTTTTTTTTTTTTTTGAGAACCTGGCAGTAGCTGCCATGTGAATTGCATTAAATAGACGGAGTTTACAGCTGCTCATTACAAGTGATATACTTCCCATCTGTAGCAGATCCCCGCTACTGGCGCTACAGTGGAATGCATCCCATATTAGTACGCTAGTACAACACTACAGATTAGTGAAATAATTGCAACTTTCACTGAGCATTGGTTGGATAATCATCAGCAGTACTTAAGCCATAACTACATCGATCTCCTGCAGCACCTTGATGCCAGAGTTCTAGCATTCACCCGCTATCTCAGAATATAATAGCATTTCTATTTTTCCAAATTAGCGAAGTGGTGCAGATAAACCTGGAGGCTAGGCCCATTCTTTTTTCTGCATTTTACCATGTATTTGTACCAGTATCATATTCCAGGAGCTGATCCAGATATCCTGTACTGTTCCTGCTATACTCATCAGCGGTGATTGTAATATGTGGCCTATGTGAAACCAAACTTCCACTGCGAATGGGCGCAGAAAAGTCCATTTGATCTTTCCTCCTTCACTTAGGAACTGGTAAGCCGATCTAGAGGTGTAGGTGCCTTGACAGTTCCACCTCCCGTTTATGACATCAGTAGGTATAGTCCCATGGATCTAAAGAATGTCCTCCAATGGAGGCCTCCCTCAGTGAAATCATTGGCATCAAGACATTGGTGGCCGAAATATGCATGGTAGTTTAGGCAATCTTTCCCATGCATCGAACCAATAGGATATTGATCGGCCATCTCCTATTTGCCAGGTACTACTCCATAAGAAAATGAACTTGATCCTTTAGCATCAAAGTTAATTTCTATTAAAATAGAAAGAAATTGTAAGAAGTTAATTTGTATATACAATAATGTTAAGACAAACATATATTACTAAAGTTTATTACATTTACAAGTTAACCATAAATAATATATATGATATATTTTTAATTTCAAATGTAAATGTATGAAAACATTAAATCATAATTGAAAAAAATAACAGTTCAAATTTTCACTATAATCTGTGATTTACACAATTTTTGTGATTACTTAAAGAGTAATTTGACTCACTACATGTTAAAAACAGGTGATGATATTGACACATAAATTTTTTTATTTACACAACAAATTCAATTTTTTACTTGTGTGGACAAATATGTCCTTACTTCAACTCTCTCCAGATACCATATCTATTTTATGATGAACTTTCTTTATATTAATCATCACTGATTATTTATTTTATTTTCATAACTAAACGTCTAGTACTTTAGTAAAATCTTTAAGGGAATGTTTCATTTTTCAGAAGTATAACAACAAAATTTAAGCAATCATTTCTTGTAGTAAAAAAGAATAGATAAAAACAAGTTTTCTTTTTAGTGACTTTAGTGGACTTAGTCGAATTTATAACATTACATATATACTTCATTTCTTACATCACATGTCGCTTTATTTTTTTCACTTTTGTTGATTATGTACAAATTTTCCATTGTTGAATTTAGAAAAAAAAAATATTGAGAATAAATTTATGAAATAATTATGATGATAAAAAAATATTTATCAAGACGCTGTGTACCTCTTGTCCAATAAAAAAATTGTAAAAATGTTAGGTATTGATCTTACTCGTGCTCTTCTCCCTCGATGTGTACCTCTTGTTTGGATCTTTATCTTTATAAAAGAAAAATCCTATTAATTTTAATTAATGTTAGCACTGTTAAAAAATCTTTTTTTTTTAGGAAAAGAAGGAATCAAAATTTTCATAAAAACCTGTTAGGTGTTGGGTTTCTGATTTATTGTTCACATTTTCAGGGCCTTTTAATATTTGAAGAGATTAATTCAAAGTATTTTAAAAAAAACAAATAACACAGTACCACACTATACATGCATAGCACCCTAGTTCAAAGCTCTCTATAAAATAATAAATTATATAACTCTACGCTATATTCTCATTTTTTTTGTGGACAAAAGAGTGCATATTGGTAGGATGACAATCTACTATTTTTGGAAAAAAAAAATAAAAGATGAATTGACAGTTCATCATTACTTTTGACTGAACTGCGACGTCTCTTACAAATTTTGACTGAACTGTTCCATCTACCTCTGGAGACTAATAATTTCAAGATATTACATACAAAATTAAATTACTAGAGATAAATTTTGAAAGGAAGAATTTGAATCTCAGAAAAAAAAAAAAACCATCCTAGTGTTGGATATGAAAAGAGTTCAATGCAGATATCTAGTCACCTTATAGCTGAAAAGGAAGGAAGAACATCCAACGTCCTCGAAAATATTTTAACAAAATCTCAGTTTTCTTACATCTTTTCATAGGAATTGTCACATCGCATTAAAATTTACAGAACCGTCCTGCTCAAAATGTTGTTCAAGTGGTAGTCAAATAATTCCAGGAGGTAGACATTATGCTGAATCAGGGTAGGCACAACTATCAAATTTTATTGGGCTTAAAAATAATTCACAAATCAGGAGTAAGCACTTGGCTACCCCTGAACCTTTTTTGATCTGCCCTTGTCTGCACTTAACAATATTAAATGAGTGATAGACAAGAAGAGTGATAGCGATTTATTTATTTATAATGACAATAAAAAATTAAGTTATATGTATTTTTCTATGATTTACAAAGAATAATATGATATTTGCAATTTCATAAAAGTACATAAATAAATTTTGTGCTATAGCCTATTTATATTATTTACTTACAAATGAGTGATAGCACAAGTAAACCATAGGATTCGTCATTACTCTGTGCAAAACATTTTTTCTTGTAAAACTGTAGTAGACTGATTTTGTATCACTTGAAATATTACTTCTCTATATAGAGATGTAATGAAAATTTTAATTATAGAATTACTTCTCTAATTTTCGAGAATGGCCAAGCTCGTGAGCTCGTCTCAGCTTCTTTCTTCTTGTCTTAGCTTGGTTCAAAGAAAAAATATACTGAGAATACACTTATGGAATAATTATGATGAAAAAAAATATTTATCAAGACGCTGTGTAGTGTGTACCTCTTGTCAAATAAAAAAATTATAAAAACTTTAAGTATTGATCTTACTCATGCTCTTCTCCCTTGCTGTGTACCTCTTGTTTGGATCTTTATCTTTATAAAAAAAAATCATATTAATTTTATTTAATATTAGCATTATTAAAAAAATCTTATTTTTTAGGAAAAGAAGGAACAAATTTTTTCATAAAACCTTATTAGGTGCTGGGTTTCTGATTTATTGTTCACATTTTCAGGGCCTTTTAATATTTCAAGATATTCAAAGTATTTTAAAATAGACAAATAGCATAGTATGACACTGTATAAGCATAGCACCCTAGTCCAACTCTCACTATGAAATAATAAATTATATATCTCTACTCTATA
This sequence comes from Carex parvula, assembly GCA_025461045.1. Classification (NCBI taxonomy): domain Eukaryota; kingdom Viridiplantae; phylum Streptophyta; class Magnoliopsida; order Poales; family Cyperaceae; genus Carex; species Carex parvula. The sequence goes on along the minus strand of JAJGRW010000111.1, from coordinate 416,956 downwards.
TTCTGTTTTTTGGTGGACAAAAGAGTGCATATGGGTAGGATGACAATCTACTATTTTTGGAAAGAAGAAGTAAAGAAGAATTGACGGTTCATCATTAGTTCTGACTGAATTGTTCCGTCTACCTCTGTAAATCAATTAGCTTCCAATTGATATTACTTTGAGTTGTCTTTAGTTAATTTGAATTGTATTTATGTCAATGTAATTTTTTTTCAATTTGTCCAGTTATATTTGGTTCTTGAGTTTGAATAAAAATCATGTCAAAATTGTCGTCTATGTATTTTTTATATATGCATTCACTACTACAAAAATAGTCATTGTACACTGCACATTGTACACGGATTTGGCAATTTTATTAAAAACCGTGTACCAAATATGATTTTTTACTTGTTCAAAAGATCTGCACGATTTCTACACGGATAATTAGTTAATAATCAGTGTAGAATTATTAGAGAGAGCTACACGGTTTATTAGAAACCAAAAATCCGTGTGTAAAGAGGTCCGTGTGCAAATAATTGAGAGAGCTACACGGACTTTTAATACAAAGCCGTGTAGGAATATACACACGGATTTTTGATAATATATCCGTGTAGAAATAGTAGAATTTTACACGGATTTATAACTAAATAGCCGTGTATGTTTAGTTGGAGAGCTACACGGATTTATAACTAAATAGCCGTGTATAAAAGTGTAGGGTTTTAATGTCTTCCCCTTCCAGCGCCGTTTTGATCAAGTCTTTTATTACATGCATCTCTCTGAACTGAGCTTTTTCCTATAAGATTTCTGCGAATTGATCGAGGCCAGCAGCTGAGATCTGAGATAATAAGCGGTATGTACTTCATATTAATTTCCTATGATTGCAATTGATCTGTTCTATGCTTTACTCATTTATGCACATGAGATTTATGATTTTGTTAATCACCAAAGTGGTCAAAATCAGAATAATCTGATGCAATATGGGCCTGCGCATGTTTCAGAAAAAGGGGTGTAACTTTTGATCCGTCCGTCGGATCGGACTGAAATTTTGACAGGAACTCCACAACCCAAAGCCGGATTCAAAACGGATCTATGATCCGTTTTGCCCATTTTTCGGGCTCAGATTCGCGATCCAACCGTCGGATCTGGACTTTTGGACCTTTCTTTATAATTTTAGCATTTTTCGGGTCTTTTATGTATCTTTTATGCATTTTTGTTTAGGGTTTGTATTTAAACAGCCGTCAGGACTTTTGGCAGAGGCAGTTGTTGTTTTTATAATAGTTTTATCAAAGAATTGAGAATTTGTGTGATCTCAGAACCGAAATCTATCTTTCTATTATTTAGTCCAATTTCTTGATCGTTCGTGCATCATAATCATTTAGTGCATAAGTGACATAATTAATCTGTTTATTGCTATATGAATTTTGTATAAATTTAGTATATGAATTTCTTGCTAATTAATCTGTTTCGAATGAATTTATTGCTATATGGAATTTTGTATAATTTCTGTCGCAAAAAATTGGCTAGCAAAGCTGGAGGCTAGCCCAAAAACAAAATATACAAAAAAAAAAAATTAGCTATTATACACGGATATTTCATAATCGTCCGTGTACGATAGAAAAAACAAAAAAAAATTAGCTATTGCACACGGATATTTAACAAATGTCCGTGTATAATAGCTAAGAGAGCTACACGGACATTTAATACAAATCCGTGTGCAATAGTAATCATACACGGATATTTTAGAAAAATCCGTGTATAATAGCTAAGATAGCTACACGGACTTTTAATACAAAGCCGTGTAGAAAGAGTAAACGTACACGGTTAATTAGGGGATAACCGTGTAGCTCGGTAACTTGGAGAGCGACACTGGCAGGTCTTTGTACACGGTTAATTAGGGGATATCCGTCTAGAAATCATTATAATCACACACGGTTAAATATCCGTGTGTAGTTCCTGACCTATTCATACACCCTCGCTTTAAACACAGCAGGAAATCCGTGTAGCTCTTCCATTAATGTCCGTGTGCAATCTGTTTTTCTGTAGTAGTGATTTAATAATATGATTGAGTGATAAACGGGAGAAGGGTAAAATTTTTTTTATTTAGAATAAAAATAAATAGATTAATTGCAGAAAAATTGTGCCATTTGTATTATTGGATGTAGTAAAGAATAGTACAGTTTGTTACACGAAATTGGGAGGATAGTTAAGCATAGAACTCATGGTTACGTATTTAGTCACGCTGTGAATTAGATCATGTGTCATGGCTTATCATAATCAATTCAAGTTTTCACGTCACTACCGTTCAATATTATGAGAAATAGATAACGCACATAAATAGTCGTAATATGTTTGTCATGTCGTGACCACACATGATGTTGTTGGTCATGATTAACTATTTTTGTATAGTTTAAGTTAGTTTAATGAAAAAATTGAAAATGTAGGAAATTAAGAACATATATATTTCTTTCCACTATTATACGCCTTCCCACTTGTTGCAATATTGTACAAGGAGAGTGTATGGAGAGTGTGTTGTATCATTTCCTAATTATTGTAAGCATAGAGATTGTACGGTTTGGATTTGAACCGCTGGAATCATCGGAAAATATTAATTGTGATGCGAGTCATTTACACAAAGAGATCAACTGATATATTTTTCTTGCTTTTCAATGTGCCACAGACGATCGATCGATAGTCATTCTCTTATGGTACTAGAGTTAGAGTAGGCTTATTTAGGAGCATCGTCACATTGCACTTGACTACAGTTAAGGTGGTCATTGCGCCATATAGTGACAGAGATCATTAGAACATGACTTTTTATATCATGCTTTTGAGCTCTGAAAAATTTCTAGGAAAAACCCAGCAGTAATCTCTTTTTACATAAACAGTCAAGTCTATTATGCAATGTGACTTCCCTACTGAGTTTGCACAATTGGTTGCACTGCTCTTTTTACATAAACAGGAAGCAGGTTCCAGTCAGTGTGGACTGGCATTCGCATAGAGAGGTAATACTATTGCATCGGGGATCTTCCGACAGATATTTTTATACGAAGATATTTTTATTTCTAAATAATTCGGTAAAAAATCATGTGAAATAACTTTGATACTAACTTTGATACTACTGGCGCTACAGTGGCATGCATCCCATATTAGTACGCTAGTACAACACTACAGATTAGTGAAATAATTGCAACTTTCACTGAGCATTGCTTGGATAATCATCAGCAGTACTTAAGCCATAACTTCATCGATCTCCTGCACGCACCTTGATGCCAATGTTCTAGCATTCACCCGCTGATCTCTGAATATAATAGCGTTTCTATTTTTCCAAATTAGCGAAGTGGTGCAGAGAAACCTGGAGGCCCATTCTTTTTTCTGCATTTTACCCTGTATTTGTACCAGTACCATATTCCAGGAGCTGATCCAGATATCCTGTACTGTTCCTGCTTATGACATCAGTTTATGACATCAGTAGGTATAGTCCGATGGATCTAAAGAATGTCCTCCAATGGAGGCCTTCCTCAGTGAAATCATTGGCATCAAGACATTGGTGACCGAATATGCATGGTAGTTTAGGCAATCCTTCCCATGCATCGAACCAATAGGATATTGATCGGCCATCTCCTATTTGCCAGGTAGTACTCCATAAGAAAATGAACTTGATCCTTTGCAATTGGCCCCAAAAGAAAGAGCCCTCCTTTAGCATCAAAGTTAATTTGTATTAAAATAGAAAGAAATTGTAACAAGTTAATTTGTATAAACAATAATGTTAAGACAAACATATATTACTAAATTTTATTACATTTACAAGTTAACCATACGTAATATATATGATAGATTTTTAATTTCAAAATGTAAATGTATGAAAACATTAAATCATAATTAAAAAAAAAACAGTTAAAATTTTCACTATAATCTGTGATGTACACAATTTTTGTGATTACTTAAAGAGTAATTTGACTCACTACATGCTAAAAACGGGTGATAATATTGACAAATAAATTTTTTTATTAACACAACAAATTCAATTTTTTTACTTGTGTGGACAAATATGTCCTTACTTCAATTCTCTCTAGATACCATATCTATTTTAGGATATATGAGCTTTCTTTATATTAATGATCACTGATTATTTATTTTATTTTCATAACTAAACGTCTAGTACTCGAGTAAAATCTTAAAGGGAATGTTTCATTTTTTCAAATTTGAGAAGTATAACAACAAAAATTTAAGCAATCATTTCTTGTAGTAAAAAAGAATAGATAAAAACAAGTTTTCTGTTTAGTGACTTTAGTGGACTTAGTCGAATTTGTAACATTAAATATATACTTCATTTCTTGCATCACATGTCGTTTTATTTTTCTCACTTTTATTGATTATGTACAAATTTTCCATTGTTGAATTTAGGAAAAGAAATAGACTGAGAATAAATTTATGAAATAATTATGATAATAAAAAAAATATTTATCACGACGCTGTGTACCTCTTGTCAAATCAAAAAATTGTAAAAACGTTAAGTATTAATTTTACTCGTGCAATTAATTTTAGAAAAATCCTATTAATTTTAATTAATATTAGCATTATTAAAAAAAAATATTTTTAGGAAAAGGACTCAAAATTTTCATAAAACCCTGTTAGGTGTTGGGTTTCTGATTTATTGTTCACATTTTCAGGGCCTTTTAATATTTGAAGAGATTAATTCAAAGTATTTTAAAATAAACAAATAACACAGTATCACACTATACATGCATAGCACCCTAGTTCAAAGCTCTCTATAAAATAATAAATTATATATCTCTACTCTATATTCTCATTTTTTTGTGGACAAAAGAGTGCATATTGGTAGGATGACAATCTACTATTTTTGGAAAAAATAAAAAATAAAGATGAATTGACGGTTCATCATTACTTTTGACTGAACTGCGACGTCTCTTACAAATTTTGACTGAACTGTTCCATCTACCTCTGAAGACTAATAATTTCATGATATTACATACAAAATTAAATTACTAGAGATAAATTTTTTACATTATTTAATTTTTTAGGTTTGAGGTTAAGTGTAAGTCTGGATCGGATCGAGTTTTAAATCAATTAACTTCAAATTAACATAACTTTGAGTTGTCTGTAGTTAATTTGAATTGTATTTATGTCAATGTAACTTTTTTTCAAAATTAATTTGTCCAGTTATATTTGGTTCTTGAGTTCGAATAAAAATCATGTCAGAATTGTCGTGTATGTATTTTTTTATATGCATTTAATAATATGATTGAGTGATAAACAGGGAGAAGGGTACAATTTTTTTTATTTAGAATAAAAATATAAACAGATTAAGTGCAGCAAAATTTGTAACGTTTGTATTATTGGACGGAGTAAGAATAGTACAGTTTGTCACACGTTGTGACTTAGATCAGGTGTTGTGGTCTATTATAATCAAGTTAAGTTTTTACGTGACGTACATGTTGTGTGATTAAAATCACAAGAAATAGTCATTGTATGCAAATAGTTGTACTATGTTAGTCACACAGTGACCACACGTAATGTCATTCGTTGAATTTAATTATTTTTTAGTAATTTAAATTTAGCGAAAAATATCACTATTGTATTCTGCGTCTTCTTTCTACTTCTTGTAATATAATATTAGTTTGTATGGAAAACTAATCTTTGATCTAATAGTAAAGATAATGTTCTCTGTGTGAGAGGTTGCAGATTCAAAATCCGAATTGGAAGAACCAATTGAATATTAAATTAGTTAGATGACCTGATCTTCAACTTTACTCAAAAAAAAAAATACTAGTTTGTACTACTAGTTTGTACGGAGAGTGTTAATTGTATCATTTTCTAATTCATATTCTAAGTGCGAAAAGGGCAATCAGATCGGAAATCGCATCCTCTATAGTAATGTATAACGCAAGGAAGCTGTTGAGAATATAAATAGTTAGAGGGGTAAATTGTAAAATAGAAAAAGTAATAAGAAGTTATCGTTAGATTCCAATGTTTAGTACTAACGATACAATAGCTTTAGACATTATAAATATCCATCATCTTTGATTGTATAACATATAACAGAAATATCAATACAAGATATATAAAAAAACAATATCATCAATCTCTCTGTCTATACTCTTTCTCGGTTACAGAAAAACATCAAAATCTTTTAATATTAGTGTGGATTTAAATCGGAGAGTACAGATTTTAACTCAAAATTTTAAGTTAACTAAGAGTACGTTTGGATGTAACTCCGGGAATAACAAGAATAGCGCTAACTTGAGGTTAGCGCTATTCCATCATTTTGATAGATTAGTAAGAACAACATTAACTTCAGAAATAGCTTTATTCTTAGAGTAATCCAAACGTAAAATAGTGGAGAAGAATAGTCACTAATTCAAAACCCATGCTACCCGATGCTATTCTTGACGATCGAAATTCAGCAGATGATCACAATCTTTAAGCATAAAAATGACACAAAATTGTACGATCTGGATTTGAACCTCTGTAATCATGGAATAATATTAATTGTGAAGCGAGTCATTTACACAAAGAGATCAACTGAATATTTTTCTTGCTTTTCAATGTGGCACAGACGATCGACTATCATTTGCTTTTCTATGACTACTATGAGCATCGTCACATTGCACTACCGTGAAGGTGGTCACTTGAAAAGAAATTGCAAGAGGCACGTGACCATGACCTGTCAACATGAAAATTATGTCCACGAGGTAATGACTATTATTGTCCCACCCATAAAGAAATTGCTAATTCAATCCAACGGTTGATACAAACTTGGAATTTGAAATTGAGATGAATTAATGCAAAATTAATGTAACGCTAGATAGAGCCTGTTTTGGTAGATTTGTGCTGGGACCATAAGCCCTTTACTATTCATGAAGCCTTCAAATTTGATATATATATCTAGAGCACTCCAATTGTGAAGCCTTCAATAATTTGGGTAATATTTATAAATCATAGAAAATATTTCGCAGCATATATTTGCAAATAGCATCGCATGTAATTTGTTGGGAAACCATTTAAAGCACCCATAGTCATTATGAACTTGTTGACAATTAAAGCCCTTGACCATTCTTTAGGAAAAAAAAAACATAATTCAATCATTGTGGGACTGATCAATGATCCCAGCAATTCAATCATAATTTTGAGGGTTATGTTAAATTTGGATAGACAAAGAGTGTATGTAAAATTTTGAGGTTGAATCTGGACCATCCAATCATAATTTGAACCAATTCAGTCTGAAGTAGAATTCACATGGAGTCAGGACTATTTACTATTCGTGCAGATTCTGATCGGATAGATCGGAATTGAAACTTAAATTTTGAGTTAGAGATCCAAATTCAAACTTCCTTTGTCTGTCTTCTTCAATTACAAATATTTTGGTTTCATTTTCGCAGTCATTGTCTATAGGTTATAGGTAATGATATTTTACAGCCTCACACCATTGTGGGACTGATCAATGGTCCGCTCAGATAATCAAACAGAGACTTAATTATAAAATAAATGAAAGAGTAAAAAAATACGCTCTGATGATTAATGCACGGCCCAAAATAAATGCTTAATTATTGATTTAAGGGGCCGTGGCGTGTTAGGCTTAGACAGGTCGTAAGGCCCAAAATCACTTGTAGTCTCTCTCCATGCAGACCCCATGCGCTGGCGCATGCAGATCTAGAAACCCCTACAAATTAAACAAAGGTGCTATTGCTTGACTGCTTAAAATGCGAAAATGCACGAATTATCAAATTGCAACGAAGGTGCTATTGCATTGTTTGTTTGTTTGTGAAGAATTACGACATAGCATTTGTCCATTTCTGTTCTGAATCTCCTTTATCAGTGAAAAACTACCAAAATTGCAGTTATTGTTTGCAAAGAGTAATTTTAAGAGGACAAAAAATTGGTTTCTGTTAACGACGCAACGAAAAAAATGATACTTTTTTTACCTTAGAAAGTATCTTTTATCCTCTGCCTTGTAAACCGGCCGTTCCGGACCGGAATCGGACTGTACCGATTTACTTTCTGGCCGAGTTACACGGTAAGCGATTTTTTTCATCGAATTTCGGCCGAAATAACGGTCCGATTCCAGAAAAATTTCGGCAGAAACGGACCCATTCCAGTCAAATTTCAGCCAAATCGGTCTTATTCCGGAAAAATTCCAACCGTTTCAGCTCCAAAATTCCTTTCCCAAAAAATAAACTAAAAATTGTGCCCCACCAGACTCGAACCCAAGACCTGTTTTGTGTGCATAGAAAACTTTACCACTACAAATGCTTATTTTTATTGTTAGATCATGTAACTATAATACTTAAACTATACTTTGGTTTGGGACACACAATTTTTTTTAATTACAAATTTTTCTTAATATCCCTATCCATCGTACTTATAGAACTCTAAATTGTGCCAAGTACTTTTTAGAGTTTATTTTAATTGTAATAATTGTATTATATTATATAAATAAACTATTTGTGTGTAATATTTTGTTTCATTATAATTTTTTTAACATATTATTTTCTTACAAACTTTTTTACTATGTTTTATTTTTTAGTACAAAACAAGTTTCTGCCAAAAATATATGAGTTTCCGATCCAATTCGACCGATTCCAATTCCGATTCCGATTTTTCCTTTTATAATCCTTATACAACAATATCAGATCATTTTTAGTGAAATTCAAGTGAAGAGGAAAATGTGGATAAACTCTGCACTCCTTTTTGAATTTTAAGAAAGGATGATGACTTGTTTATATGGATTCTCTCTGATGCCATTTTTTATTAAAAATTCTTATGAAGCATTTTTTGGAAATTGACTTTACATTTTATGGTCTAACAAATCTCGAATGAAGTTTGGCTTTTTCACGTATCAGGATTTGTGAAGTTTGAATTTAGTTTTCTTATTAAAATGTGATTCAGGGTTTTCATTTCTGAAATAAGTTTTTAGAGATTGATTTTGATTTCACTTTTGGGACTAAAGACTTGGTTGTTGTTGTTGTTGATTTTGATTTCACTTGAGTGCAATTTTTCACTTTCAATTCATAAAATGTTGTTCAAGCCTGGTATATAAAGTATTTTTCTGGGGTTTTCTTTTGTTTCTTTGGTGAAAACACATTTAATTTGCTTGTGCTAATGAAGGCCAATGATGCTGTAACCAGAATGAATACTCATCTGCGACCTCTCTCTCTCTCTCCGTATGTTTGGACAGAATTTTTTATTTATAGAAATTATATTTAAATAATATAGACTGAATGTTTGTCTTGAATTTTACAATGTAAGCCATTGGCATGTATATTTGAGCTCCAGAGACTGTTGAAAACTTGAAATACTATTAATTTGCTGAGGGTCTTCATAATATATATTCTCTATTTATTAATGCCACAGGGTATCCATACTGTACTGCTGAGGTTAGGTGCTGACATGTACCACTGAAATCTTAGGTAAGGATCCTAAAATGGAAATGCTTTTAAATAACTTTGAAATAACCCAGTATACACTCTCTTACCAACATCAAATTTGAACCCAACAGAATTTTCTTATTGCTAGCAAGCAGAGTAATAGCAAGGATTTCACACCCTTTTTAACCCTAATTAACTTCCGTTCAGATCACAAGCGTAGAACATTGAACGTAACCAACATAAAGTTCGGAACTTCCGACTGATATCGTTCTGGAGCGATCTTGAGGGGAAAAGGAGACGCCGACTGAGATCATCTCTCTCACTTAAAAAGTCGTGGCCTCCGCAGCAGGACATCAAAGAACTGGCAATCTTGACAGGCGATATGTTAAATGGAAGGTCTCAAGAGAGCAATTAGCACATGAAGGATGGGGAAAGGGAAGCTTATTTGTCAAGCCCGGGAACCTTCTTTTATCACTCCTATTTCTTTCTCAGTTCTTAAGAAGCATATTCTTATTAATGAAAAAAGCGCTAATTTGCTTCCGATCAGGCAAAAAGAGAGCAGGTTTAGGGTTTTGATGCAGCCGGAAGGAGAAGAGAAAAGAGCGTCGGGAGGGATTGGAAGGTTAGAGAAAAAAGAGGCGTCGATGTGTGACCGTATGTGTAGCGAGTACGTTGTTAACTAAATTTAGACTTCTACATATAAAAATGATGCATTTAATCATAAAAAGACAGATTATTTGATTGGAGGGCTCATATTACATCCGAATTTTCATTTTTCAATCATAGCCATTGACGGATAGGACACCCAATGAGCTTAATAATGGAATAGAGATATATATATATATATAGTACGGCTAAGACGTTTTCTCTAGTATATCAACAATATGCTTCCGGCCTCCAAAATCTATCGAATCGGTTTCAAACGACAAATCCAAACCGTTCAAACCAATCTTCTTAACGAGAGCTTTGTTTCCATATAATTGTTTTCTTAATTTTCGAATTTATTATCTATCAAGTAAAGCGGTCAAAATATGAAGGATTTTATGTGCATTTTAATACACTATATTGTTTATTTTTTTACCAGTTGACTTCATAGTAAATAAATTCGAAAATTAAAAAATATATATAAAAACGAAGCTCTCGTTAAGGAGATTGGCTTGAACGGTTTGAATTTGTTGTTTGAAGCCGATTCGATAGATTGTGGAAACCGGAAGCATATTGTTAAAATACTAGAGGAAGTGTGTTAGCTGTACTATATATATATATGCGCTTTTGTAAGTAGCTATGGAAAAGCTTCCCTGTATTGTAGAATGACTTTACATACATATATGTTAATTATGTAAAAAAATCTGGAGGCATGCAAGCTTCAGAAGGAATTCAAATTATGAATTTATATATGATATATACATAAATAAATATACAAGTTAATATGTGAATTTAGAGAAAGTTGCAGCGATTTGATTTTGGCAAGTCAAGAAAATAATAATAGTGTGGAAAGCATGATTGCAAAATTGGTGAATGAATGAATGAGTACATATTTTTTGAATGAATGAGAGCATACCTTTTTGTGATTATGTAAAGATGAGAGAATAACATATTTTTTGAATTAATGAGCATACTTCTTTTGTGATTATGTAAAAATGATATAATAACCTATTTTTTTAATGAATGGTCATACATTTTTTGTGATTATGTAAAGATTATTGAATAATTAACATGTTCTTTGAATAAATGAGCATACTTTTTTGTGATTATAGTGTCCTGACATTTATAAATTGGGTGTGTTTAATTCGTGTACTTGACAACATATTGACAAAATATTGATAAAAATCATAGTCTTTAATTCTCGCTAGACAAAATATTGGAGGTCCGGACTAGATATTATTCTTTAGTCCCACATCACCAAATTAAAAATAAGTAGACACTTGGGACTCTATAAAAGAAGTTGGGGGTTCCTTTCACAACTCACTTGACTGAATGTCTCCATCCGGATGAGTCTTTGGAATTCAAACGGTTCCGGTTTATTTATATTGGATATCGGATCTAGTTTTTTATGAATAAAATGATCAGAATTCGGATATTTTAGAATCCGGTAACAGGTTTTAATATTTTTCAGTGTGTTTTCAGTGTGGACCGCATATGCGGTCCGCATAATCATTTTTTATGCGGTTGCTCACCGCATACCCATATATGTGGCCATATAAAATGCATTTTATTACACTGATTGGTATAAAAGATAGAAAATATTTACCAGATGAATATTAAAATTTTAATTTTGAGCTCAAAATAACACTCCCAATTTAAGTTGCATCTAACATAATATACAATCTCTTTAAATTATAGAAAAGTTATCTAAATTTTGACTTTGTTTATTTCATAATTGTTTGATTGGTTATCATAATTGTTTGATTGGTGGTCATGATTGTAATAAAAATTACTGTCACAACACCATATATAATTGTTTTTCCATCAAATTAGGAAAAATAATTTTTTTTTATTTTTAGAAATTAAAAAATCAAAATATCAGAAGAAAACAGTGAATTGTTATTTTATTCAATAATCAAATAGATGAACTGCACCAATGATTCAAACTAAATCTGTCACATTGATTATCTATTGAAATTTGGTTCTAGTAATTTTTGAAAATTGCAGCATACCTTGATTGCTAAAAAAAAAGTCCCACTAGAAACTCTAAATTTAATGTATAAATTAATATATTATTTGAGTTATATATCATTTGAATCGAACCATTAATTTGGTTCTATCTCCGTTATACTTGAGAGCAGATTATAAGTTTTTATATCCGTTTGGAAAGTTCGAGAGCCATCCTGTTTGATATATCACTAGAGGATTCTTTTCATGTATGTTGGCGTATGTGGGAAAATTTTCTTTTTCCCTTCTGTATGGTTGCAGGTGAATATTTTAATATTTAAACAGTATTTACATGTAAATGTCATTGCATCTAATATTATCTTGACAGCAAGCTATTCCTTTGGTACAATCCTGTCAAACACAGTTATTTTTGTTCTATCAAAACAATTGTAATTAAGTGTCATCTTTCCAAAGCCACTAAATAAAAAAGTATTTACAATCAAGAAAATGTTAAAAAACAATGTGTACGTGGATACTCTGTAGCTATTGAGCTATTGGATCTTTTCTTTTCCTTTGCTCTCTTCGCTGCTGTGAAAATAAAGAAATCTGTGTTTCCAAATGTGTAGTAATGTTTGAACATTTCATTTGGTGATTGAAGGAAGGATATGTAGTGTACGAAATGGGATGACGCCGGGGATACATATCTACAACCATCCATCTCCCATCCGATCGATGGTAAATAAAAGGGGTGTTACTGTTCATGCTATAGTAAGACCCATTGCTCATTTACTGTTTTATTTCAAGATAGAATGCTCTTCTCCAAAGTAGTACAAAGCTCATGCATTCCTCCATTTCCTTTGCTGGGTGTGTGCACTGGCAATGGCAAAAACTTGCTATTTATTTTTTTTTGTAAATTTTCTTTCAGGTATGATGGTTTCAAAAGGGTGATAATTGGTAAAAAACTACTCGATCATATTCATGTGTAATCTCCTGCTTAAAATAAAACTCCTCATTTTTAGTAGCATATTCGGTTTTACATTCGACGCAATTATTGCTGGTTCTGCCAGAGCAGGGAAGGGAGTGCATGATAATACAAGGTTACAATGCTTGATCTTAATTGGCAGGGTAATTATTTATTTGTTTATTTCATTTCGATCTCATCTTAATTGAGGTGAAATTAATAGATTTTAGATAAATCTGCAAAGAAGAAAAATTAAAGAATACGGAGTTTTGATGGAAAATTAAACTTTTTTTTTAAGTTTTCATGTAAAATAGAAAATTGTTCAAGTGTTGAAGAACATATATGAGCATGTTTGAGGGAAAAAAAAGTTACACCTATATATTTTATTGTTTCTATTTTCTTCTTCACAAAAATTTTCTATCATGCAAAAATTCCAGCGTTTATTAAGAAAAATCTTAATTTCGCTTAATCCAAACTCGGCAAAACTTATTATGGACTACCAGACTAGTCTCCTATTATGGTCCGCTTAATCTAAAAAAATCCTTCAATTGTAAAGATAAAGATTTTATTATGGACTAACCAATCTTAATTTCGCTTAATCCCCAAAAATCCTTCAATTGTACATTTGTACTCGATTAAAAAAAAATGATTCACTAAAGAAGAACCATGCGGCCATAAAAATACGTGGCATGATACAAAATTCGTTATTCATATATAATTCAGATATTTGCAAAATATTCCGTTTCACTGAATGTATATTAACAAAATTCTAATTTTAAGAAAAAAAAAATTAGTGTACAGTTCATAAAATTAGTAAAATTTCATGAATAATTTAGAAATACTTTCGAGAAGAAGCTAAAAATAAAATAATTCATGAATAATCCATGAATTATTTGTAAATCTTGTTACTATAAAAGCAACACAGTATGTTGGCACCACTGACCACATAAGATCAAAATTCATCGAAATATGAGAACCAGGAAAGAGGAGGGAACTCGACCCTGCCCGATTGGACTGGATGTTCGACTATTAGAGTCCTGAATATATAGTAGTGATTGCGGTTTGCGGATAATTCCAATTCATGAAAAACTAATTGCGCAATAAAAGGAGGACACGAGAGGTAGATGTGGAACCAAATTTGTTTTAAAAATTATTTGTTACTTTTAAGACGGACTTAGTTTTAAATTTTGACATCCATTTGCTATCCATATTCGTATTCGTATTCTTATCCGTTAGTTAATTGAAAGACGGATACAACTTTCATATTAGCATATATCTGCCCCAATTTCGCGTCTTTTTCACCCCTAGTATAGGGTCATATTGTGAGTAAACTAGGGTGTTATGAGTTCACCAAGCCTTTTGTGAACTCACTCTAAAACCTATCAGATTGACGTCAAAACGACGAATCCGAACCGTTGAAACTCATCTATCATACGAGTGATGCATCTACATGCAAAGATTACAAACTTTCATATTAATTAGTATCAAAGTCAAGCGGTCCAATTGAAGGTTTATAAATTAATTTTAATGCATTCATTTTTTGAACGGTCTTTTACCACTTGACTCTATACAAAACTAATTCGAAAATTTAAAATTTTCACATGTTGATGCATCACTTGTAAGATAGATGGGTTTCAACTATAGAAGTAAAAATCGGCCGTTCCGGAGCAGAATCAGCCGATATGATTTCAGGCCGAGTTACACGGTTAGTGATTTTTCCATCCAATTCGGCCAGAACGGCTGATTCCAGTCAAATTTCAACCAAATAGTCCGATTCCATCCGAAACGGCCAGATTCCACTCAAATTTTGGCCGAAACGCTAACTAACACTCTCCAAAAAATTGTCCTCTGCATGAATCGAACAAGTGACATCTTGTTGAGCAACCAAGCCAACTACCACCACACCATGCAACCTTTTGTTGTTCGAAAACATAACTACATTTAAATACAAGTTGTAATTTGTACTATATCCATCCATTCACCACACCATACATTACTGGACTACTTTTTAGTAAATATAGCTGTAATTTTTTACTATATCCATCAATTCAACCTTCTGAGTTCATTTCTTAATTTTTAATATAAAACAAGCTTCTGGCAAAAAGTCCGAGTTTCCGATCCGATTCGGCCGATTCCGACCGGTTCACCAAATTCCGATTCCACGTCAAAAGACCGATCCCGATTCTGATTCCGATTTTTCCTTTATGGTTTCAACGGTTCGGATTCGTCGTTTGATGTCAATTCGATATTTTTAGAGTTCAGTTCACAAAGGA
>JAJGRW010000111.1:375922-395239 GCA_025461045.1 Carex parvula | reverse complement strand
CAAGATCACACAGACAACTTTAATTCATGTGAATAAAGTGCGCATAAATCTTGACACTGATCAAACAAATCTGACCGGACATCCGACTGAATTTGATCCGATGCCAATCAGACTAGTAAGATAAAGCTAAATCTTATTAAAGTAAGATAAATCTCATCATATAGTGTGTCGTAATGATTTTGGTTTTGGTCGTTGGTTCTAGGAATTTTCTTAGTGCGTTCAAAAGACTCCAATAGTGCTTTCAAAATGATTCACAATTCGAGTCCCATGTCCCAACATTCATAGTCAGTCATCTCCAGCCCGGTCTTCACGAGTTAGTAATCAAAGTGGAAAAGCACAAAAAAACACAGTACTAATAGTTTGCTGCTACAAGATGGAATGACAGCTTGGGCTCGGTTGTTTATTACATTCACAAGTGGAAAAGCATGCTATATATTTTTTAATCATGCTATATTTTTTAAGATTTTTTAAAGTTAGTTGGCAAGGTTCCACTAACAAGCTCCTAATTTTAAGATTGTTTTAAGATTTTTTAAGATTCTTTTTGTGAAAATAAGAACGGACCAAGCTCCTAATTATTTTATATTTTAGGGAGCTGATAACCCGCGCTATAGTACTCGTACTATATAACTACCATAACTATCTGAAGAACCACAAAAACTCCCGTACTGAATATTTTTTGTAAAGTATTAATACCTATGCACATTATTTATACCTATGAGATGAATAATTTTTACGTAAATAATTATTTTTTCAAACAAATTTTCCAAATGTACCCGCACCATAAATACATGTGGGGGACCACTCAAACTACATGGGGGGCCATACACATTTTTAGAGGTGGGTTTTTTTTTCTCCGTTCATTTTCATCCATATTTTTGACAATTTCTGAGAAATTTCTCGAATCTAAAACCACAAATATTTTTTATGCAATTTTCTCTTTCAAATGAGATTCATGATAACATACTTTCGGGCTCATTGTCACACAAGTATTTATTCCTCGTTGTGCAAGTATTTATACCTATACTTGCAAGTATTTTTTACATATGATACTGGATGGCGTCTGAAAGTATTAACATCAAGTACGGCAAGTATTTATACTTATGCACTGAAGTATATATACCTATGTGGTCAATTATTTTTGTTAGAGGAATGATTATGCGGGATGATTAGGGAATGTTGATACAGTGATACGGGTTCCCCACGACTTCATTGGAGGAAGGTTGACGCGGGAACGATTGAGAGAATGGAAAAAGGAATGATCATAACAAGTTACGTATCAAAGTATTAATATCTTAGTTTTCAAGTGTTCATATCTTATCTTTGTCTTCCAAATATTTATATCTATGAAGGTTAAAACAAGGACCAGTACGGAGACTGAAAAGGGGGGGGGGGACCATATAGGTTGCAGACATTTTAGAATAATAATTAGTGCGACTATATAATTAGTGGGACCATATAATTAGTGGAGACCATATAATATATTTTTAGAATAATAATTAGTGGAAAACATAGTACATAATTTATCTAAATGGGTGCGGGATTTTGGGATACTGGAGTGAAGGTATTTAGATAATTATTCTATGTTTTATTGATAAATTAGAAATACGATACAATCAATCTGTATGAAAGTGAACAATGAGTATTGAGCATAAAAAAATAGAATAAATGTTACATTTCAGATAATATTTGACCGACCAACTCAAAAATAAAATAAAATAATCTCTAAATATCCGAGTTCATCTCTTTGCATAATATGAAAATTAGAGCTCCATTTCATAACAAATTACGGAATTTAGAAAGTTGGGATTGGAATAAAAAGATAAGAGATGCGGTCTACTCATCTAAGCCTTTGTCCGACAGAAAAACAAGAGCACATGTCAGCAAAAAATTCTAGAATTATTAATGTGGGCCCTGCTAGTCTAGAAATTGGCAAGTCACTTGCAGGTCAACACCAAATACAGGTCTCTATTCTTTCTTCCTTTATCACATTCACATGTGTTAGTAATCAAAGTGGAAAAACACAAAAAACACAATACTAATTAATACCAAGAAAATACCAAGAAAAACACAATACTATTATAAATAAATGTGATGGTCCAAACTCTCAATAGTAATCCTCATTCATTTTCTACTATCTCACTACTATTGTAATTCATACCCCATTATTATTAGAATTCATTTCTCCATTGATTATTTTAGATGACTTTTCACTTACAATTTGTGGTCTACAAATAGAGGCTTTGTAATTTTGTATTACATACATGAGAAATATATGAATAAAGAAATTTCCATCTTTTACGTGTTATCTCTTGTTTATTATTATTTGTCTTTATTTTATAACACGTTATCAGCACGAGAGCTCTATTAGTTGAAGATTCGAGATAACTTTGACATATTTTATTTCAATTCCATTTAAATAAGCAATACTTCTAATAGAAGTAATTGCTAAATGGAATAAGTTATCAATTTATGTACATTTATTTTAAGATGTTTAATATGGTTCATATAATTTTATATGAAGTGCATTTTTTTTTAAATTTAATCTTCCAGAAGAAGATTTATATGATGTACAAAATTAATATAAGAAGCTTTCAAGAAATCTTCCTCAAGAAGATTGACATGATATACAAATTTTATAATGAGGAGATTTCAATAAATTTTGTTGAAGAAGATTTCAACATGGTTTATATAATGTGCAATTTTATTTTCAATGATTTAATCTTCCTGACGAAGATTTTTAGAAATATTAGGATCTACCTGAAGAAGATTTCAGGAAATATTAAGGTTGTGCTCGAGAAACAATGGCGTAGAGGAAGGGAGATGAAAGGGAAGGGAGGGATCAACGCTAATTTCACTCTCGCCACACCTAGATTTGGGGGTGACAAATCTGACAACTTTTGTACAGCGAACTCATCATTTATCCCCTCCGCCCCCCTCCGTCTCCTATGTCACGAGCAGCCCTAAGATTAAGATTAGTAATGGATCAGACAAATTGCTTATGTAGTCACACATCATTGCATAATGGAAGGCGCAATAGTAAAAAGAGAAACAGAACAGCTACTAAATCGTAAAAGAGAGAGAAGAGAAATAAAGAAGAAGAAGACCTCCAGGCTACACGGAAGAGGCGTGAAATTAATGTCTCTATATTTTAACGGTTCAAAACACAACCAACAGAACAAGTTCGACTTCCTTATATCGGTACTAACGTATGATCCCATATCAGAGGATCATGAAATAGTTATATCGGTTAGAACATACATTCCCCTAAAATAAGTCAAGTATCTTCTACGGTATGCAGTTACATACCGATATCAGAAATTTGGGACTATTTACTATCGGTGAGGAAAGTTAGAACCGATATAAGAAAATGACAACTTATTTACAAACTTGCCACCACAGCGTTGGTCTATCGGCTTCAGAACAAATTTAGTTTAAACCGAAAGAAAATGGGCGTTAGAAGATTCCATTTTTGTAGTTGTGTGTTAGTAATAATCAAAGTGGAAAAGCAAGCTATTAAACACATTACTAAAACCAAGAAAATCACAAAGTAACAGGAAAGAAGAAGACAAATTGGCAATCTTATTTTGTGAAAATAAGACCAAATCAAGCTCCGAATCTTATATTAATTGATTAATTAAAAATACAATACAACCAAAAAGTATGAAAGTGAACAATGAGTATTGAGCATAAAAAATAGAATAATTGTTACATTTCTGATAATATTTGACCACCCAACTCAAAAGTAAAATAAAAATTATCTCCAAATATCTGTTTTAATCTCATTACATAATATGAAAGTTAGAGCTCCATTTCATAACAAATTACCAAATTTAGAAAACTAGAATTGGAAAAAAAAAGAGATGCGGTCTACTCAAGTCTTTGCCCAACAGGAAAACAAAAGCACACATGTCGGCAATAAATTCTAGTCACCATTATACTTGTACTATGCATCTACCCAGAGACTTCCACCCATTGATGGATTCAATGTATTGCTTTAAGACACTGTGATAGTACTGTGGGTTATTGCTTTAAGACTTCCACCCAGAGACTTCCACAGTTCCACCCATTCATATACAGTACTCTTTTTGTTTTTTGTTCTTGGTTTTCAATGCATAGTACTGTGGGTTATTGGGATTAATTACAAGCCCAACCATGAAGCAAGTCAAATTTCAACTTCCCCCTTGTACGCGTGTAACACGGGTTTTGAATTGAGGTGGTTCGAGGGAAATACATAATTTTGAAACTTTTGAGGGGTATACGTAAATTATTCTTAATAAAAATTTGTTTGGCTTTTTGTTGTTTAGTTTTAAATAGGCAGCAAATAACGTCAATTTAATTGTTGTATTTTTTATATGTGCCAATATCATCCTATTCAGCATTTATTAAAAACGAAAGTGATATAATTTGAAGTGCACATGAAGTGTCTGAAGCTTTCTCTATTTCACATGGATATTATTTTGACTTTAGTCAAATCACAAAAAAAAGAAAACTACGGCAACATACTTTTTTCTTTATTTTCATCACACATCCTCTTAAAATGTACTAGCTTAGTACTGCCAAAATTTTTATTTGTAACATAGTTAAAAAAAAATAAACCAAATAACCATCGTTTCTGGGAATTTCGACTGCAGACCCATTTCAGTGGGGCCGCAGAATGCCAATGCGGACCCTTAAATGGGTCCACAGAACCATTCTGCAGATCCATTTTATTATTTTTTTTCAAACTTTGAGATATCTCACGTAATGTGGCACGCATACCTAGAACAAAAAAATTACTAAAAAACCAAAAAAATTGAGATATCTCATACAGATGCGTGGTGCCTCGATAAAACATCAAAAAAAAAATGGCCGAATGGTTCTGCGGACCCAGCCAGCGGTCCGCAGAACGCTTGTGCGGTCTCAGCAGTTGGGTCCGAAGAATGCCGGTGCGGCCGTGGTGAAAATTGAAACTTCTAGAAACGATGGTTGTTTGGTTTAGTTTTTTTAAAGTGTGCTAACTTTAAGAATTTCGGTTAGTACTGTCACATGCATTCTTTAAAATCTTCTTCCATGTGAACAAACATACAACATCAATCACAGTAACACAACACTCTACCCAACCCTCCCTCTCTTTATTTTCTTTGGAAGCTGATAACAATACCTGCACTACAGTACCCGCACTGCACCCGCACCATAACTACCATAACTATATGGTGGACCGCAAAAACTCCAGCACAATTTTTTTTTTAAAGTATTAATACATATGCATTGAAGTATTTATACCTATGCATGAAAGTGTTTATACTTGTGAGGTGAACAATTTTTACGTAGATAATTGTCTCCCAAACGTATCCACACCATAAGTACCTCTCTAGGGGGCACTCAAACTACATGGGGAGACCATACATGTTTTAGAGGTGAATTTTTTTCTCCGTTCAATTTCATCCATATTTCTGAAGACTGTGAGTAATTTTGCGGGGAATTGGCAATCTTATTTTGTGAAAATAAGACTAGAGCAAGCTCCTAATCTTATATTAATTGATTAAATAAAAATACGATACAACCAAAAAGTATGAAAGTGAACAATGAGAGTATTATGCATAAAAAGATAGAATAAATGTTACATTTATGATAATATTTGACCAACCAACTCAAAAGTATATAAAAATTATCTCCAAATATCTGTTTTAATCTCTTTACATAATATGAAAATTAGAGCTCCATTTCTTAGCAAATTACAGAATTTAGAAAACTGAAATTGGAATAAAAACATAAGAGATGCGGTCTACTCAAGTCTTCGTTCTACAGCAAAACAAGAGCACACATGTCCGCAAGAAATTCTAGTCACCATTATAATTGTACTATGCATCTACCTGGAGACATGTGTGCTCTTGTTGAAATTTCCGTGAAAGATTTAGTCACCATTATACTGGTACTATGCATCTACCCAGAGACTTCCACCCGTTGATGGATTCAATGTATTGCTTTAAGACACTGTGATAGTACTGTGCGTTATTGCTTTAAGACTTCCACCCAGAGACTTCCACCCATTCATATATAGTACTCTTTTTGGTTTTTTGTTCTTGGTTTTCAATGCATAGTACTGTGGGTTATTGGGATTTCCACTATGATACTTGTACTATGCATCTACCTAGAGAATTCCACCCATTGATGGATTCAATGTTTTCCACCCAGAGACTTCCACCCATTCATATATAGTACTCTTTTTTGTTTTTCGTTCTTGGTTTTCAATGCATAGTACTGTGGGAGTGTGGGTTATTGGGATTAATTACAAGCCCAACCATGAAGCATGTCAAATTTCAATTTCCCCCTTGGACGCGTGTGTCACGGGGTTTGAATTGATGTGGTTCGAGGGAAACACGTAATTTTGAAACTTTTGAGGGGTATACATAAATTATTCTTAATAAAAAAATTCTTTTGCTTTTTGTGGTTTAGTTTTAAATAGGCAGCAAATAACGTCAATTTAATTGTTGTATTATATTTTTTAGATGTGCCAATATCATCCTATCAACATTTATTAAAAACGAAGGTTTCTCTATTTCACATGCATATTATTTTTACTTTAATCAAATCACAAAAAAAAAAAAACTACGGCAACATACTTTTTTCTTTATTTTCATCACACATCCTTTTAAATAACTATACTATTATACTAGCTTAGTACTGTCACATGCATTCTTTAAAATCTTCTTCCAAGTGAACAAACATACAACATCAATCACAATAACACAACAGTCTACCCAACCCTCCCTGTCTTTATTTTCTTTGGAAGCTGATAACAATACCCGTGCTACTATACCCGCACTGTACCCGCACCATAACAATTTTAACTACCATAACTATCTGGGAGACCACAAAAACTCAAACACAAATTTTGCTTGTAACACACAAAGAAATATTTTAATTTTTCTTACAGCTGCAAAAAATCCTGATTGAAAAATGTTAATTTGTATTATTTGTCGTAGTCTTTGTAGTAAATTCAATTCTATAGTATTACATCTATATATTTTCAAAGAAATATAAAAATATTTATAATATTTTAATAGAAAAATAAAAAAATCATATAATTTTCTAATTAAAAATAAAAAAAACACAAATCCGACAATTTCACCATAGAAACACTGTTTCAAATGTCAAATCAAAGAAAAAAATATTATGTGCTAACCGCCGAGAATCTAGACGGTCTGGGAATTTTTATAATTTCCACAATAATTATAAAACATCGTAACCCACAAAAATTTTCCGGATATCAGGTTCCTCTATTCTTGATGTTGCATAGGAGAAATATGACTCCTCTTGTTCCCGCACATGTCAAGTGCTTTTAAAGTTAGCAATGAAATTAAACAAAGCCCATATATGGATCACTAATTCACTATTGGATGCACCTGCAATATTAGAAAAGAAATAAAAACGAGTAGAGGGCTGAGAGGGGATTTGGAAATAGAAGGTTACTTGTTCCAAACTTATGACCTCTTATAGGGAGGACATTGCCTCTATTACTGAACTAAAGGTTCTCAAATGTAATTAAACAAACATTGAATAAGATATTTTCTGAAATCTTTCTGACAAAACTCCCCTTGTTAGAACATTCTTCGCTTAGTGACAAATTGAGAGATAGATAATTGGTGGTCCAGGAAGCATTGAAATTTTTGTCCACAATAAAGGAGTGCATTTGCAAATACAGAATTATATTGGGAGAATTTTCCGTGTACTAGATTTGGTCACCGTCAATACATAAAAGATTCGCTAACCCCAGCTTCTTTGTTAATTAAATCTTACTTTTCTAACCATACATCTCCCTTAACTATAAGAAGAGCTGCACTCTGTGAGAGAGAAACCCATTGCCTTCATTACACAAATCATGGAACTTTGTTATAGCATGCTCACTATTCACCTCCTCTCAAGTCTCTTAATCTTATCCTCCTTTTCTCTCGCTGCCATAGTAACCACTAGTAAAACTGATCTATCAGCACTTCTCTCCTTCAAGTCCCAAATACATGACGACCCATTTGGAGTCCTCTCCTCATGGAACGAGTCACTGCACCACTGTCAATGGCAAGGGATCTTGTGTGGCCGGCACCATCCTGATAGAGTGACTGCTCTCGTTCTTGACTCCAAACAATTGTCAGGTATATATCTCCATCTCTAGGCAAACCTCACGTTTCTCCAATGGATGAATCTCTCTAATAACCAGCTGAGAGGAAGTATCCCAGTAGAGATCGGATATTTGGGTAGGCTACTTTTTGTCAACTTGAGTGTGAATTTTCTGGATGGTTACATTCCATCTACTCTAAGTAACTGTTCAAATCTAGAAGTCATTCATTTGAGAAATAATAATCTCCATGGAACCATCCCATCTAACTTAGCGCAATGCAAAGAATTGAAAATAATCAATCTGAGCAATAACATTCTCACAGGAGGCATACCATTGGAATTCGGCCTCTTCCCACAGCTCCAAATATTATCACTGTATGGCAATAATCTCACAGGATCCATCCCACCTACCTTGGGTAACCTTACCAAACTATCACTTCTCTATCTTTACCAAAATAGCATTAGTGGTCACATCCCGCCTGGCTTGGGCAACCTTACTAACTTACTAGAACTTGTTCTTTACGAAAATAAATTCTATGGTTCCTTCCCACATACCTTGGGTAATCTTCAAAGTTTAATAGCATTTGATCTTTCCGAAAATATGTTAAGTGGATTCATCCCTGATGAACTCGGGAAGCTTACAAACCTCCAGTTTTTTAACGTTTATCATAATAACATTTCGGGCAAAATACCACACTCCCTTTACAACCTATCAGCGCTGTATTATTTGGGACTTGGTAGTAACCAGCTTCATGGAACTCTCCCTTTCGATATGTGCAATGCTTTACCAAACTTAAAAAAACTACGTCTATATGACAATCAACTCAAAGGACAGATCCCACCATCCATATCCAATTGTTCTGCTCTTATTGATGTTGAATTACATAGTAATTACTTCAGTGGCGTGATACCATCTGGCTTTGGAGCCTTACAAAATCTTCAGAAAGCCTTTTTGGCGGATAATCAACTAGAAGTCAAGAGACCACATGACTGGAGTTTCATGGATGCTTTGACCAATTGTACTTTGTTAAAATGGTTATATCTTCACAACAACAAACTACAAGGAGTTTTACCTAGTTCTATAACAAATCTTTCTACTAGTCTTCTTGAACTCTCACTGTCTAATAACCCAATTTCAGGAAGCATACCAGCAGAGCTAGGAAAACTCAATAACTTAGACGCGCTTGACCTAAGCGGAATGTTTTTGAGTGGCACCATTCCCGTAGAAATTGGTAATCTTTTCAAATTGGGACTATTATTTCTGGATAGTAACATGATCTCAGGTCAAATCCCATCTACTTTTGCCAACCTTACCCAAATGACCCAACTATATCTAGATAATAATGCATTAGAAGGGGGTATACCACCAGAATTAAGGAGCATGAAATTATTACAAGTCCTGAGTTTTTCAAATAATAAGTTCGTAGGTAAAATTCCCAAAGAAATCATGGGTCTTCCTTCTCTTTCGATCAGTTTGAACTTGTCATACAATTATCTAACTGGCATCTTGCCACCAGAAATTGGTAACTTGAAAAACCTGCAATCAATTGATATCTCGAATAACAAGTTGAGTGGAGAGATTCCTAGCACAATTGATGGATGCCAGGTACTTCAAGCCCTTTATCTTGATAGCAATCTGTTCCAAGGAATAATTCCAACCAGATTAAGCAATCTAAAAGGGCTACAAATCCTTCATGTTTCTAACAACTTGCTCTCTGGTCAAGTCCCTGAATTCCTGGGTACAATGAACTTGCTATATTTGAATATTTCTTTCAATAATTTCGAGGGGGAATTACCAATAGAAGGCATTTTCAAGAATGCCAGTGGTCTAGATGTAAGAGGAAATCCAAAGCTTTGTGGTGGAGTACCTCAAATGAACTTGTCACATTGCATCTCACAGCCTTCCACACAGAGACATCACTCTCGACGAAACATGGTGCTCATAAGTTCAATTGTTGGTTCTTTTATGTGCATAATTGCAATCATTTGCTTGTTAGTGATTTATTATACAAGAAACAACCCTAGAAACAAACCACAATCAGATAAAGCTTTGAAATATGGGTTAGAGCCTGTTTCATACACTGACCATCTTAGAGCTACTGAAAATTTCTCCCCAAATAATCTAATTGGAAGAGGATCATTTGGAGAAGTTTACAAAGCCGTTATGAGCTTCGAGAATGTGACAACCGTTGCGGTGAAGGTGCTAAACCTTGAGAAACACAGTGCTTCTAGAAGTTTCTTCTCTGAATGTGAGGCATTAAAAAATGTGAGACACAGGAACCTTATAAAAGTGCTGAGTTTGTGCTCTAGCATAGACTACCAAGGTAATGATTTCAAGGCTTTGGTTTTTGAGTTCATGCCAAATGGTAGCTTGGCCACATGGTTGCATCCAAATGCATGTACAGATGGGCCATTCCGAAGCCTCAGCTTCTCCCAGAGGTTGAACATTGCATTTGATGTGGTGGCAGCCGTAGATTATCTCCATTACCATTTACCTGCACCAATCGTGCATTGTGATCTCAAACCTAGTAATGTACTTTTGGATGATAATATGACTGCACATGTGAGTGATTTTGGATTAGCAAGGTTTTTGGTTCGACCTGATACCATGCCTTCTCAATCAATGTCGAGCACCGGTGGAATCAAAGGTTCTATTGGCTACATTCCTCCAGGTATATATAGCGGAGATTCTTATTTAATAAGTACTTCTTTTAGTATGTCCCTGCAACGAAAAGTTTTCATAGAATTTGTTAAGGTTCAAGGAAAAGTTTGGCCAAGTTTGTTCCACTACCGAGGCTGAAGGAAAAAATATATGTTGCCTCATTTATACTAACTTGATTGAGACTTAATTTTATTATCTATGTATACTTGTTTAATTTACCATGTTGGGCTATACAATTTGAAAAAAATACACAAATATATAAATGCACGTTCATGTGAGCCCAAGTTTGAAACAGAAAAACTTGGTCAATTATACATATGTTAATAGGTAGAGTCACAGTTCAGTATACTTCTGTAGTAAATTTAGAGCTGTTACTATTAACTTTTCATTGTCTAGAGTATGGGATGGGTGGTCGGCCTTCGGTAGAAGGAGATGTCTATAGCTACGGTGTTCTTCTGCTTGAGTTGTTCACTGGAGCAAGTCCAACCGACGAAAGAATCAGAGATGGTTTTAGCCTTCAGAAGCAAGTTGAGATGGCTTTCCCCGACCAAGTCATGGATATAGTCGACCCCAAATTATTCTCTGAAACTGATGGAGAACACAATCTGTATGCACCTGAAAATGTCTATAGTTGTTTGGTTTCAGTGATTCAATGCGGGCTTATGTGCACCAAAGAGTCTCCAAAAGAACGCATTTCTATCAAAGATGTTACCAAGGAGTTGAACTCAGCACGAACAAAGGCGCTTAGGCCATAGAGACAGAAATAAAAAGGATCAAAAGAGAAGAAGAAGGGCTCCACTAAATAAATATGTATTATTAGTAAAATTTGGATAGCAGTGGTAATTTATGGGGGGTGATAGTCTAAGTATTTCAATTAACAAATTAGGGGGAGGGGGGCTGATAGTCTAAGTATTAGAACCTATATGTTGTAATGACGAATGTTATTCTTTCTATTAACAAATTAGGGCGGGGGGGCGGGAGATAGTCTAAGTATTTCAATTGAAAGACGTTTGATATGCACTCAATTAAATAAGAATATTGTAATGTGTGAATTGCATTTATGCTGCATATTTATATATTGGCAAAACATTAGGTGTTACTATATATATCCAGAAACTCTAGATGAGATCATTAACGTAGAAATAAAGGGATCAATCCATGAGAATATGCGAAGTGCAGCTGTAAATCAGTAGTGGAAGGAGCACTACACATCTCAATGGAAAGAAAATCAATGCTACAACCATAACCTCACTTAATTTTTTCTTAAATGGTATAAGTGAGGTTTCTGTATCTGTATGTAGCATGTTTCCGATGTCACTTTTATTAATCCTGACATGTGGGACATTTTATCAGATAATATAAGGCCTCTTAATTTGTCCACAAGGGCTTGGAGTCCACAAGATAATTACCTAAATGTTATATTTTCAAAAAGAAAATAAATTGAACTCACCGTTATGCATTGGGGCACCTACTGTTTTCAAAAAGAAAATAAAAGATGTTCTTTTGAGTTAATGCAGACGATGCGGACTACTCACGCCGTGCATCTTCAAACTACCAATTTTCTTAAAAATCTTTGGACCGCTTGATTTTGATCAAACGATTAGAATACTTTTGCCAGATTTGTTTAAAAAGTTAATTTCCTATTTTTTTTTAATATAATTTGTTGCGTGCAATCAATATTTTTGTAAACTGTCATTTATAGGTGAATTAAATTTTACTTATATAGGATCATAAACCAAAGCTTACATTTTATTTCCCTTTTACTTATTACTTATGGAATAAGAATAAAAAATAATAAATCAACCTAAAAAAATAACATATTTCTGATTTCATGTCAAATAAAGCAAAAAGAAACAAATAATATTTCAGTCATAAAACTATAAAATAAATCTGCTGCGATTTTCAAAGAATCGCAGGGAGTCTGCTTTTTCAAATCCAACTGTTTATCTATATCAAAATTCGGGAAACAAATTAACTGTTTTTAAAATTCGTATATTTTAAAAAATTAATGGTTGGATTTGATAATGTAATTTTCTTATAAAAATAATAACGTTTTCAGTCAAATTTGGAACATGTAGTACATCCTTTGAATCGTTGTTCGATTGAAGTAATCTGACCCGTCCATTGTATTATAAACGATAGAGATCCAACAGTTCGCTCCATCTGATTGGAGAGGAGCTGAACAAATATAACTAGGAAAACGATAAGCCCGTGAGTGGGGATAGACTGTGTGAGTCACCATCCTCTGCATTAACGCACCGTTTCAGTTTATTTCAAAACCGTCCGATTAGAATCTGGACCATCCCAGATCTAAATCGGGCGGCCGAGATCTAAACTTAAAATTTGAGTTAACTCAGAGAATACTAATTCGAGTGGGTAGTGGAGAGCATTTACCCGTTGCTTTGCTTCTAGAGAAGGAAGCCAAGCCGTAAAAACCTAGAAAAGTACCGAGCAATGGAGGCGATCTCTTCTTCCAGCAAACCCTCTCGTAAATCTCTCTCTCTTTTTAAGCTGTTTTCTTCTCCAAATTAAGATTCAATTTAGCCCCAAAATTGAACTAATGCCATTTTATTTATTATTATTTCATTTTAACAGAAATGTATTTATACAAAGGCAAGATAATCGCCTATGTTACAACCCATGGCTTTGACAAACCAGACTACCATTTTCAAACCCAAGGTTTGCCACATGAACCGTGTTTCCGTGCAACTGTTCATGTGGCGGGTCAAACTTTCACTTCACCTGAAACCTTCAATCGCCGCAAAGATGCCGAGCATTTTGTCTCCAAGTTGGCATTTGAGAGCCTTTCTAATCAGACCCAACCCAATGTGCCTTCCATCTCTTTTCTCCAGGTATCTTACCAGTATAATATTTGCACTTGTGGATTGCCATATCATTGCTAATAACTTGTATCTTGATTATCGCAATAAACCGGTCGTGATCAGCATTGGGCCTTTACAGGCCAGGTGAATCACATTTGCATCTATTTATCAGCATTTTCTCGTGGCGAGTGCTGTAAAGGTACGTATATTACAATAACAAATAAATATGGGCTCAGAATGTCAGATAGGCCGCCTTTAAATTTTAGTGCCCGTAAAATTACACAAGTAAACTTTAACAAAACAAATGCGCCCACCGTGGGGCTCGAACCCACGACCAAAAGGTTAAGAGCCTTGCGCATTACTAACTGAGCTAGACGGGCATCACCAATTGTCTGTTTTTATAAATAAGAATACAATATTGATTTAAACCAAACCAAATAAATTTACAAGGTTGGACGCGCATTGCTTATATACAAATAAGGGGGTAATTAGTCATTAGGTACATCAAGAGCTAACGATATGAATTTGCTGGTTAAGTTTCGATTTCCAAGTAGCAATGGAGAAAGAGAAATTGCAAACAACAAATTTTCTAATATAATATATAATTGGGAACCAACAATATTTTTTTCATCAAAACTTGAAAATTAGTTATTTTTCGATCTAAATATAACTAGAGTAGGGTTCAAATGCCTCCATTTTTAAAAATTTTAATAACTCAAAATTTAAAACTTAAAAGTCAAAACTTAATGATCTCATCTAGAGTTTCTGGATATAGTAACACTCAATTAAATAAGAATATTGCAATTTGTGAATTGCATTTATGCTGAATATTTATAATTGATGTATAGTAACACCTAATGTTAATGATCTCATCTAGAGTTTCCACACAAATCATCTTAATGTTAATTAAATATATGCAGAATAATGACAACACATTAAAAAAAATTAGGATTTAAACAGGCTAATGCAAGCCTAACAAAAAAAAGAAAACATCGATATTTCTTATTAAACCTCTGTGTAGTACAAAAAGATCAGAGAACAAGAACCTGAAAATTAATAAGCCTCCATATCAAGGACTAATTCCTAGACAACAACATAAACCGATGAAAAAGAAAAACATAAGAGGAATAACAAAAAAGAATCAAAATTTACATGTAAACAAAATCTGGCACTTGATCTAAAGGCCTTCATAGCATTTGCCAGCATCATTGCCTCATCAAAATGGACATCTCCAGTTAAACGGTACCCATGCTCGCTATTAGAATCCTTGTAACATTAATAAAGAAATGAGTAAAAATTGCAGCAAAACATTATATTGACTCCACAATTCAAAACATTAACAAAAACTTATTAAAAATATCATAATTCAACTATTGCAAATTAAATTGAAAATATAGAAAAACTCAAACCCCACTAAAGATAAAACTCATAGATTTTCATTTAGAATTTCAATTTTCCAATTTTATTTTAGTTTTTTTTTTCTCTTTTATATTTTGTAATTTTTGATATCTCTGATGTTGTATTAATGGAATCTAGAGCCTCCATCGACCATCAACCTGTAAATTTAAATCTTCTGAAGCAACTTAAAAGTTGAGTTTCAATTCGGATTGTTTGTTTTAATTGAATATTCAAATTAATTGAATTGAATCATATTCTAATTGGATGATCCGAATTCCAAGCTCAAAAATTATTCAAAAACTGTGGCGGATATGTGTGGGGATGCACCTTTTCTCTTCGAGTCTGATCATAATTCAGATCGGTCCAAACTTTTAGTGCACATGGATCATTCAAGATTCTTGCTAATATGTAATGAACGGATCATATTCAAACCCAAAAAACAATGTATTTTAGGTGATATGAATTCCTCTTTTCTGTGACAATGGGCCGGTGGACTGACTGAGAATCAAGGCCCAATAAAGATTCTCAAATCTTAAAACACAACGCTAACGAGGAAACCTAAAAACTAAAATGCAAGCTGGTTGCTGTCACGTGATTGTCATGTGGAGATTGCAATAACAGTCAAAAGGATGTCTTATTGTAGTCAAACAAAAGGCACCACGGTTCAAACAACAAAGATAGTCTTTGTTTTAAATTGATTGATAAAACTAATATACATATTAACGATTTAATACTTCGTATTTTTTTTGTTATACCAATAATTTATTACTTATATTTTTAATATTATGATCTTGTTGAAAAAGTAGAAACAAAAGATGCAGCTCGTTCAGAAAAAGTTTAAATTGCATATGCAGCTGGTTCAAGGCTCTTTAATTTTTTTAGATGTGATTTAGATGTTATTCTTTACTCTAATGTAAATTAGTAATTTATTTTTAATTATCCAAATTTTATTTACATCCGTATTTGTATCCGTCTGACATTTAAGAAGAAATAAATATTGGAATTTACAGAAGTTTTTATTATGAGAAGGTATAATTAGAAAGCTCACAGTAATAAATATTTTAATAATTACATGCCAATTGAGTAACAAATCCTAGGTGTTTCCTTATATTTGAGCTGAAAACGAGTGAGTCACGAACTACCTCTAACATACATGATAGAAACACTAGTTTATTAAAATTATATAATCACTATGAATGGCTCCAAATTTTTTTGCTAAACTGAAGTTTTGTTGCTGGTAGGCCTTCTTATGAAAGCAATAATAAGTATTTTTTGGCCCAATTCATTGTTTATTGGAACAATTGCATGCTTAATTGACCATACAAAAATATTTAAGTACCGTGCATTCGTGCGTACTTTATGTAAAATGAGAAATATTTCATAGCCATTTGCCTTCACATGAAACAAATGGAATTAATTGATCTTGGTTTATTTTCAAAACAATTATACTTGTATCTTATTTATATATAATTTAAAGTAAATATTATGGGTAATATAATATTGACTCTCATTGCAGCAAGAAAATTTTATGTGATTGATCCATTTACATTTGACCCTCTAATTTGAAAATCCGGTTCCGCCACTCCTCATAACCTTT
The DNA here is from genome assembly GCA_025461045.1 of Carex parvula. Lineage (NCBI taxonomy): Eukaryota > Viridiplantae > Streptophyta > Magnoliopsida > Poales > Cyperaceae > Carex > Carex parvula. Next base: position 378,666 of record JAJGRW010000111.1, on the reverse strand, counting down.
TAATTATGGAAATTTCGCCATTATTGAAAAATATGTTAGAGTTTATGAGCAAGGGATAGCTATTGGTATTTGTTTGGAGTACACACAACACGTTACGTGTCAAAATATGACACTTAACATGTCTAAATATGATTAATATGATAGAATAACACATCTTTTGAATGAATGAGCATACTTTTTTTGTGATCAAGTTTTTTTTGTGATTAAGGTGTCATAATATTTATAAATTTGGCGTGCTTATTTTCTATATACTTGACAACATTTTCAATCATATGATACCTATATGTGATAAGAAGCAAATTTATTATCTTCCAATTCTAATCTTTAGTTCTCACTAAACAAAATATTGGAGAAAACTAAATATTACTTATTCTATAATTACATTTTCCAATAATATCAAAAGACATAAATTAGTTATTGTAAGTGCATTTTGAACAAATTTATCAACGTAAAACAAATTTACCATTGCCAAAAAAAATAAAAAAAATAAAAAGTTCGCAAGATGAAATTGATCACGTTATCGGAGATCGTTTGTCCAGACGCCCACGATATGTAACAGCACGTGATCATGGTTGATGTTCACGAGAACCAAATCGAAGGCTGTGTTGTAGGGTTTATAAACTCGTGTCGTCAAGCAACATCGAGTGCAAAGTCTACAACATTCTTTGCCATGTAAATAAGTTTATTCAATGACTTATGATTAATTAGCATTATGATAGATGATAATCTAATAGCACGTGAGAAGAAAGAAGGAAGAAGGTGATCAATCGGTTCATTCATAAAATAGAAAAAAGAAAACAAATGAACAAAACTGATTTTATATTTTTGCTAAATATCTTTTCAATTTTTTTATGAATGTAAAAACACTATTTTAGATTAGAAATGCATGTTATTTAGGAAGGCAAAATGTAAAAAATTGCAAAAAGGACTTTTATTTTATTTTATTTACAAAATCAACTTATTATGAAAGATAAATGCTTTATACTTTTTGGCTATTTGAGATGCAAAAATCAGATAAAATATATTCAACAGAACTGATAAAGCAAGAAATAAAAATTGAAAATTCCAATAGAAAGTAAGAAATTTCCAGTTGAGCTTTTTTTTATTTCATGAACTTGAGTACATTTGGGGTTACAACACTATTTGGGGTTTATTTCTACTGATTTTAACTGCACAACCTCCCAATTAAGGAATCAATTGTGCATTAAACAAATTGGGATAGAAGTAGTATGCCAACTGCAAAAGTAATTTCAAATTACTGATTTTGAATACCCAATTTAAAATTTGTTATGATCAACCATCATGTAAAATTAAATACTAAGATGCTTCTGATATTTTAATGTTAAAAATTTTTGGGCACATTCGGTCCTGTTAGATTCAATCTGCTAATTGTTTTGTCTTGTGTTATTATTATTTAATCACCAATAGTTAAAAATCAGATGCAAGGATAATACAAACCCAGTGCAAATCTGGGTAAAGATCTTACCAGAGCAGTTTTGGCTTCATGCAGCGCACTAAGCATATGCAATGCTGTTTTGATTCTATAGCCTGTGCGCTGTACAAAGTCAAAACTGCAATGTTAGAAAGCGCAAATTGACACAACTTTTAAATAACACTGCAATTTGTTAAATCATCTCCAAGACAGGAATATAATTCATAAAAAAAGCATAAAAATAAAAGAAGCCACTGATTGCCTCACATATATCCAGTTCAAAACAAAGATTATTTGATAGGAGTTGATGGATGCGAAGATGCTACCTGCCCTTTATCCTGTAAACAATTGAAAGAACGTAAAATTCATACAAAATTTGAATTAACTCAAGTGCTGTTGCCCATAAATATAATTTAAATTATAAACTAATTTATAAAAATTTTATGCATAAACCTGAGGTATCTCCTTTCCTTGGTTGGACCGCTGGTTGTTTGCAAATTGGCTATGGTACTATGCATAGCACACATTGGTCCGTACTATGGATCAATATCTTATCTGAACCATTCAAAATGATCACCATATGGATATATTCTTTATAGCGTTGATAGGTTGTGCATCAATTTTGGTGCAACGTTGGAGTCATATGATTTTGTAATATGCTGTTATGAAGTTGTGTTATGATGTGGTTATTGCCTTTGTTATTGATTTGATTTTTTTTTTTGGTTGGAATGCGCGCAACGCATAAATCAAAATTACAACCCATGAATTCAGAATTGAGTTATTAGGGGCAGAATTGCCATGAATTAATTGGTTGTTTTAATTAAGTTATATGACAAAATTGCCAATAAATTACTAATTAAAAATGTATATAAAATGTTAGATAAACTAATTTATCATAACTTACAAAAAATAATAAAATGTAATATAAATCAATCTAAAACAATAATAAAATTTTATCATTATATGCATAAATAAAAAATATATCATTTATATTATATGCATGAAGTGATAACATATATATTATATGCATGTGCGGTGGACCATATATACATATATCGTAATTAATAAGATTGTGAAAAAAGCCAATGGATCATCTATATTGCAGCGTCAATCGATGCATGCTTTCTCTATTTAACTATGCTGATTGTACAAAATCCTGGCATATAATAGAGTCGGGGGTGGTTTGATCGACATTGAATTAAATTCGGTTCTATGTTCGATCGGAAATGTCTAATCCACATTAAGATTCGTGTGAGTCTGATTTACACGAATTTTAAAATTGTTTGTGCGTATCTTGACAGTTCTAATATCA
>JAJGRW010000111.1:313016-371312 GCA_025461045.1 Carex parvula | reverse complement strand
GAATTTTTATTTGCAATTAAAATGGAATCATCATACAAATCGACAAACAATTAAAGAAGTGCGGATACAGAAATAATCAATTGTTGAATTAGGATGTTGTATCAACTTGCGTACGTTAGAGATTTGGATTGAAGATGATCTAGATAATGAAAGGGCTCTAAAAGAGTGGCAAAACCTCAAGGATGTGCTGAGAAGGACAGAACAGTTGGTCTACCTCGGTATTAATGTATATAATGTTAATTTGCTACCATTTGGTGGTACAACAGACTTACCTTGTCATGTGAAGATACAAAACCTATATCTCTATGGAAGATGGGTAAGAGATATATGTATTCTAAATGTTGAGATGTTCCCAACAAATCTCACCAAATTGAAGCTTGTATACTCCCATCTTAAGGAAGATCCAATGCCCATATTGGGAAGGCTGAAGAGCCTCAAGATACTTTCTTTAGGATTTCGCTCATATGTGGGATTTGAGCTGATCTGTTTAACCGGAGGGTTTCCTCACCTCGAAAAACTGAAGCTTAATACTCTGCTTAATCTAAGTCATTGGGACATAAAAGAGGGAGCTATGCCCATCCTTCGTCACCTCAAAATTAACCGTTGTTCTAAGTTGCACGCACTTCCCGAGCTACAAAAGGTGCCGACTCTTCAAGAGCTACTAGTAGTTGACCCCTCGCGTGAACTACGCCAATCTATGGAAGAAAAAGATATACACAAAATTAAGCATATCCCATCTGTGCGTATAACATGGTGAGATCTCATGCTTATTTTTGTTTGTAAGATTTCTTTACAGGTTTCCTCGTCTTGATTTGCTATTCATGTGCTTTGCATGACTACAGGGCTTTATTTTCGATTGTCAGTACTTTTATATTCTTTTCGTTGTAATTGATCTACTATTAATTATTGCATGAATTATTGTGCGCAGGTGATAGGTGCTGGAGACGCATGGTTAGATTTCGTGTCTCGTTGATTGTATGTTCCCTTTTTGTTTGTTCTACTTTTATATTCTTTTGATTGTAATTGATCTACTATTAATTATTGCCTGAATTATTGTGCGCAGGAATTGAGGACAATTACTTCTCCCAATAAAAAGAGACTACACGAAAGAAAGAACGCATGGTTAGATTTCGTGTCTCGATCGTTGATTGTATGTTCCCTTTTTGAGTTTGTTGTTGATGGATTGCTCTACTTTACATATACTTGCCATGGTTGCTAGATTTAATTTTCTATTGTCTGTACATTTTTCTATTGGGTTGGGTTGTTGCGGTTTCATTTTTTATAACATTATATTTGTTTATTTTTTTTTTCCTGGTTGTGAATCTTTGATTGTAACATTAGATACTCTCTGTTTCTTTAAAAGAAAAATTCAGAAGTTACAGCATTGATAAATTTTTTTTAACTAGTTAAAAGGTATTGCTCAATGTTACAATCAAAGAGTGTCATTGACACCCCTACAAAGGAAGATTGTTGTTATTTTTAATTTTATTTTTATTATTATTGAGATTAACATTAAAAATAGTGATGATTAAAAACATTAATTTTTTAATCATGGTTTTATATGGGTTAAATTAATAGTTAATTCATAATTTTATAGGGCCAAACATGTCATTCTAATGGAAGCTGTATTTTGTAAAACCTGATACGTGAGATGGTGTAGCATGCACATGAGGCTTGGTTACTCAAAGAGATATATATATATATATATATATATATATATATTTACATATTTTGGAGTCATTTAACTCTTTAAAAAATTATTAAAACGGACAGTTAAGCTTATAATTTAATAATATATGTACATATATTTATTTAAATAATTTGAAATCTTCAATTATATTTTTAAGAAACATATCATATAGTATTGATTAAAACTGACTTGAACTAATTTGAAGTATATTAGATGTTTTTTATATTAGATGTTTTTATCTAATTATCGTATATTAGATTTAAATAATTTGAAATCTTCCAGCTTGTTGTATGTATATTAGATGTTTTTTATATTCATTTTGGACTAATTTGAAGTGATTAATTAATTGATTAAAACTGACAGCTATATTTGAAACATGAACTAATATATGTAAAAGTTCTTTTAGATTTACCAACACACTGTTTTATTTTTTTTTGGTAGGATGATTAAATAACTTTCATATGAATCAAAATGAATCAGACCCTCTTTGTTGTTGAGATTGAGAAGTAGCACAGTTGACTAAGAGGAAAAGTCTTTAAGATTTTATTTATCCAAAAGTCAAGAGTTCGAGTACCTCTCACGACTTCACATATTAAGTGGCAATGAGCATATTAAGTTTGAATGTAGACGATTGCATCAGCAAATGCAAAACTAGATCAAATATTAAAGTTCATGACAACAAAATAATTTTATAAATATAAATCTATAACAAAATTTTCAAAAAAACATTATTAAATAGTTAAAAAAAAAAAATTATGTTCCCTTTTTGATTGTATGTTCCCTTTTTGATTTTGTTGTTGATGGATTGCTCTACTTTACATACTTGCCATGGTTCCTAGATTTAATTTTCTATTGTCTGTACATTTTTCAATTTTATCAATTGTAATTGTACTCTTAAATTTTGCACGGATTTCGATCGGGTTGGGTTGTTGCGGTTTCATTTTTTGTAACATTATATTTGATTATTTTTTTTCATGGTTGTGAATCTTTGATTGTAACATTAGATACTCTCTGTTTCTTTAAAAGAAAAATTCAGAAGTTACAGCATTAATTGATAATTTCTTTTTTACTAGTTAAAAGGTATTGCTCAATTCTCCCAATTATTACCCTTCACAAACATATAAACGGTAGTTCTTAAGTGAACATGCCGTGATTCAAATATAAGACAAAGGATAGGAGTGTCAACGGGTACGGTAAGGGTCGGATGGAAGCATTTTTATACCCGTACCCAATACAAATTGTCCTTATCTATATCACCTTTACTCGCTACAAATTATTTTATCCGTATCTTACCTTTACCCGTTATGATTGTCAGATGACGAAACGGTAGCGGATAAATAACAGGTAATATTAATATAATAATTATTTTTATTATTTATTAAACAAAACATTAAAACATATACATTCATTTCACACATGTATAGTACTTTATTGAAAAACAAATTCTGATCATGCTAAGCGCAAGTAAACTAATTAAATTTCTTTTTCAATGCTTATTAATATATATAAAACATATAGTTTTTTTATAATTACTCGATCGGATAACGGGTACAAAATAGGCTTTACCCGTACCCTTACCCGTTTAGAAAATGAAAAAAAATATTTACCCGTACCCGATAAGTTTACGAAAAAAAAATCTTACCCATACCTGTCTTAACAGGTACGGTAAGGGTCAGGTAACGGATAAAAGGGTGTCATTGACACCCCTACAAAGGAAGATTGTTGTTATTTTTAATTTTATTTTTATTATTATTGAGATTAAGATTAAAAATAGGGATGATTAAAAACATTATTTTTTAATCATGGTTTTATATGGTTATATCGATAGTTAATTCATTTTATATGGCCAAACATGTCATTCTAATGCAAGCTGTATTTTGTAAAACCTGATACGTGAGATGGTTACTCCAAGAATTTTTTTGATTAATAGTTAATTCATAATTTTATACAGCATCTACTTGAGGCTTGGTTACTCCAAGAATTTTTTTTTTTTACTTATTTTGGAGTCATTTAACTATTTAAAAATTATTAAAACGGACACAGTTAAGCTTATAATTTAATAATATATGTACACATATATATTTAATTAATTTGAAATTTTCAATTGTATTTTTAAGAAACATATTATATAGTATTGCATTTCCAGCTTGTTGTATGTATATTAGATGTTTTTTATATTCATTTTGGACTCATTTGAAGTGATTAATTAATTGATTAAAACTGAAAGCAATATTTGAAACATGAACTAATATATGTAAAAGTACTTTTAGATCACTTTGACACCCTGATTTATTGTTTTCGTAGGATGGTTAAATAACTTTCATATGAATCAAAATGAATCAGACCCTCTTTGTTTTTGAGATGAAGCAATAGCACAGTTGGTTAGAAGAAAAATTCTTAAGACTGTGTTTATTCAAAGGTCGATAGTTCGAGCCCCTCTCACGACTTCACATTCTCCGTGAAGATTTAAAAAAAAAAAGTACAAATGTAATATGCATCATATCGATATTGCCTTCTATAAAGTTTAAGGACTACAAAAAAAATAAACAAACTATATAGTATTAATAGTGGCTGCAATAAATAAAAAATTTCACAAAAAAGGATCATTAATTAATTAAAATTTATTGTAGCAATTTATTAACTTAATACAATAAACTGAGTTTCAACTATATCCAATTAAATGGCGATGAGCATATTAGGTCTCAATGTAACGACTGCATCAAGCAAATACAAAACTAGACCAGATATAAAAGTTTATGACAACAAAATAATTTTACAAATATGAATATATAACAAAATTTTCAAGAAAAAATTATTAGTTGTCAAAAAAAAATTTGTCACACCCCGGCGGCCGGGCCGGGCACGCGACGCGACAGAACGACATCCTCGCATCCATCCGCCGTCCTGTCAACCTATGTCGCAACAGAAAGAAATAAAAACAGTACGGAGTCAGCTACAAAGCCGAGTAACCAGTTATTTAACGACGCAGCTTCTCTATAATTGGCTTAATAACAGTAAACAACCATTTCAATAGGATTGGATTAATCCACACAATTAAATATCAAATTATGTATGCATATTTAACCGACAATATCAATTGGGTCTAGGTTTTCAATAACAACAGTTCCATTCCAGTTGGAATCCCTGAAACAGGCGATTCTCAGTATTCCAGTCCATTAAAAACAATTTCAATCTCTAGACCTCATATTCCGGTTAAATATACCATCATAATCCGATTACCCAAATCAGTACCCAATCAACCATACAAATCGAAAACACAGATTATAGAGAAGTCTGGTTACCTGATAGCAATTGATCCAGAAATCCAAATCATATTGAAATCAACGGTTCAGAATCAACGCAACGTAGTCAAAATTCCAATTGAACAAACAAGCAAATTATAATTAATATCAAAATCTTTATCTACAAAATTAACTCTTTTTTCTTTTGATTTTTCTCACTTTTCTTTTCAATTGGTTTCGGTTTGTTTATTTTTTCTTCTTTTTTGAAGAGACCATGAAAGAGAGAGAAACAAAGATGTATAATTAGAAGGGTTGGGGGTATGGTATGTGGCCGCGTGGCAAAATAATGCCACCTCATGTTTTCATTAATTTAAATTCGTCTATTTTACAATTTAAACCTTTAGTATTTTTCAATATTATAAATATGTCCAAAATAAATAAAGAAATATATATTACCGGGTGTTACAAAAATTGATCCTCCCCATCTTCTATATCCAAACCACAACCTCGTCGATTTTAACCGAAGAAGGTACAATATATGTTGTCATCTTTCTCATCTGTAACATTAACATCGATCACCATCGCCGCCAACAAACATGTTCTTGCACATTTAGAAGATAAAATTAAACAGAAGTCTAATTGACTTCTGTTCAATTATTCTCTGCTTTTTTCAAATATATGTGTATGAAATGGGCAACAGTTTGGTTAGCGGCAGCGTTACGAACGAGGAAGATGACAGCAAATATCTGTATCTTCTTCAGTTAATTAACGAGGTTGTGGTACAATTACCAATAGCTCTGTCGACCAACACACAGCTTATTGTGTAGGTTGCTTGAAATGAGAGGTTGCTTCAAAGTTCAAAAAGGAGAGAAAATAAGAGTAGTGTTTTGGATGAGATCTATTTCAAAGGAGGGAGCGATGAGAAATAAGAGACTAATTAAATTAATGGCTCAATAACCATTGGTTGCGGCTGATAGATACAGTTTGGAGATATTAAAGGTAATATGCGAGAAGATGTTGTACGGTAGTATTAACACTGAGAGGCACCGTTGCAATCATCTCAAGGCAGTATGCTTGAAATTTTAGCCTCTCCAGGAATCCTTCAAGGGGTAGCCGCAACAGAGCAGTTTCAATATTTAGTTAAGAATGATCCGTTAATTTTGAAAGAAATACTTGAGAAACAAAGTTAAAACTACGAAGTGGTAGTTAGATTTCCTTAAGTAGTTTTTTTTTATATATATATTTTTTTAATTTTTGTTAAATGTAACTGAATTCCTGAATTCTGGTATACTTGGAATATTTGGTATTTATTGAAGTAATTGATTTTTTAAGCATTACTTGTTTTTTATCAGAACCGACTCCATCAAAAGGTGGCTTGGTCATGTTATATGGATTTTGTACATTATACAATTGCATGACCTCATCAGTTTTAGTCATTTTGTTTGCATATTCTTTTTTTACCCAGCAAAAAAAAAAATATCAAGTGAGTTGTACTTCAATGAACTTTACGTTGCATTTATTATGTAATTAATTTTCGAAATATGCATGTCAAAAATTGTATTATCTGTTTTATTATTATTATTATTATTTTTACAATTTACATTTTTCCATTTGTAACGCACTCATTTTTTTTCCAATTTTGGACAAGGATTTGGGAGAGTATCTTTGTTTACTTTCTTATAATCATTTAACTTGATTTCTAGTACTATAATCTGGAATTGTTCAATGAAAAGGAGTAATTAATATTATGATAACATAAATTTAGAGTAATTTTAAAATTCTATACCACAATAATTCTATAATGAATACATAAAGATAACATAACCCATATCACTTATGCCACATGACAAATAACTCCATAATGAATACATAAAGATATTGTGCTGCAAAGGAACACCAAAAACTCAAATAACTCCATAAAGAACCCTGGGGAAATAAGTATTTCACAATATCATTTAATTATCTTTTGGATAATTAAATGATATTATTCTTATTAATTAATTGTTTCCTTTGATACCTCTTTGTTTTGGGTTTATTAACGGAAAATTTAAGTGTAAATATATTTCCTATATTTCTTGCTTTTCAGTGCTGTGCATGACGGGACGTAGAATTTCTATCAGGGGGTAGAAATCGGGTTCAAATAGATCGACTTGGTCACTTGAAATCAGTGAGAGCCAGAGAGTAGCGGCGATTTTTTTTCCTGCAAATCAAAATTTTTCAACAAAACGAAAAATCAAATAGTAAGAAGAAAAAAACTTTCAGAGATAAAAGGTAACAAAACTTCCTTTTAATCTCAATTAAGCTCTGTTCTCCACATAAGATCTCAAAAAAATACCACAATATCTGGAATAACAAACAAAACATGGAAAAACCTAGATCTGGTAGGCACTTACAATTTGAGATGAATTGGATCCAGCGAATGTCACATTTGTTGTGGGCTAAGAGAGAGCAACAAATTGGTTTCTGCGCTAAGACTCAATTTGGTTTTGGGCCAAGAGTCAGCGAATTCCACCTTCAGCAAGTTGTTTTTCTTTTTTAAACAACGCTGAAGGCCTAAAGTGGTTTTGGGCTTGGCCCATTATATATTTTTTTAAATTGCACTATAGAAGAAGATCTGGGCTTACTAGGTTCAGGCAAGGGCAAAGAAGAACTGGACTTAATTATTGTAATGACTAAATGTGTTATTTTCAAACTTCATTATGTAACAATTTAGCTAGTTGTTTTCAACATTATGCTGAGAAGGTTGGTAAAACAAAGGCGAATTCAATTTGCTCTGATTCAATTTTATAATCTGAATTATAATTGTTTAGGCATATAATATTATTACATATCAAAATTTTCTACTTAAATGTAAATTTCATCTGTAATTTCTGCTATTTTCAATAAAAGCACTAAAATTTGTCCCTCTCATTAATGAAACAATTTGTCTGATTCAATTTGGTCCCTCTACTAAAATTTGCTCTAATTCAATTTGTCCTGACTCGACCCGACTTGTATCGATTAGAGAAGCAAGGACACATACTCTTCCCATTATTCTTTCGGATTGGGTCGAGTCAAGTCAATTATTGACATGTTTATGTGGGGCCAATTAAAGGGAATTGGTTCACGGTTAAAGCTTGGGCAAAGTGAATCGAGTAGAACTAGGTGTTTTTAAGTTTATCAAGTTTTTTTGAACTCAACTTTAAAATCTATCGGATTAGCTTTAAACGATGAATCTGAATCGTTGAAATCCATTTACCTTACGAGTGATGCGTCTACATACAATTTTTGCTGAATTTTGAATAAATTTTGTATAGAGTTCAGTAGTCAAAATTATAAGCTTTATAAATTAATTTTAATGCATTCATTTTTTGAACAGTTTTTACTCTATACAAAATTAATTTCAAAATTTAAAATTAGACTTTCAAAGAAACTGAATAATTTACAAAGCACTTGGTGCTCTATTGGATATTAATTATAGCCGAAATTTAACCTGGTTAGAAGAATCAAGTGTAAAATGACTAGGCATGTTTAAAATGTGTGGAATATACATGCATTGTATGGATTGATTGATAGGTACAGCAAATATGTATATTATCATATAGTTTAGAAATCTTAATTTGGCAACATTTCAATAAATGAGTTACCCTGAACGATCAATTTTTAAAATATAATTCTTCATGTAAATGAAAAATGTTTCAGTTTCACAGAGTCATACAGTAGTACGGTTTGATGTAATGGTCAAGGAAGTGCTTTCATAATTGCACCAAAATTAAGGGCGTGCTTTAAAAATTCCACCAAATATGAAGGGTACATGTGCTTTCATAATTCCACATGGACCAAGTGTAGGACAAAGAAGAGATGCTCCTCTCTCGTACCATAGTGACAAACCAATAGTTCGGGTTCGGTTCGGCGAGTTAAAAAATTTGTGATTCGGGTATAATTCGCTTATAATTCGGGAATAATTCGGTTCAACAGTAAAGCAAAAAAAAAAAAAAACCAAAAAAACCCTAAAAAAAATATTAAAAATCTTTTTTTTGTGTGTTTTTTTCGCGTTTTATTCATGAATAAAACATATTATACGTTTTTTTGTGTTTTATTCGGAGTTCAGTTCGGTAACGCCAAAAAAACATTTAATACGCGAATTATTCGCTGAATAAAACGCGAACCTTGTTACTATGTCTCGTACAGCTGTAACCCTAACAAAGGAGAAATTGTAAGCTGGACCTGGTCTTTGTAGAGGTGTTACACCTGTTCTACGATTTCGCCTAATAATGCATGGAGGAATCTACAGCTGCTGAAAACGGTGCTTCTGACCACCCAATGGACAACTCCAGTTCTCTCTCTCTCTCTCTCTGAGTGTGTGAAGTGTGTAGGTGTTAAAGAATTGAAGTGTTAAAGTGATCAGATTTTATTTCTAAATTAAAATTTGGGCTAATTTTTGTCGATATCTGATACTTTATGCGATTGGAAGAAGAATTGATAACATACTTAAGTAACTATGTGAAATATTTTTTTAGGACTGAAATGTTGCAATTTATTGTTTTATCAGTTTATTTGAGAAAAGATTCAAAACCCATTTTCATATTCAAAATATTTACACTTTACGCTTTTAAGCAATTAATTGGGAATTATTTTTGTTACAGAACCATGTCTAGTAGATCAAATGTGATACTTCACTTGACCTGACATGATATGTATTGACCTATTAGAATCCCTTATAAATGCCTTCACCTGACAATCAGACAGTGTTGTAAAATGCAGTTCATGCGGCCGCATATGCGTATGCGGTTGGAAACCGCATGAAAAACCAATATGCGGTTCCGCATATGCGGCCGCATATTCAGCCGCATAATTATTGCCGCATATAACATAATCGGCCGCATATGATCCGCATTCCGCATATTGGGTTTAGGGAATCCGCATATTAAATATTTTATTCATTAAAATATTCGAATTCGTTTGAATCCAAATAATATTATTAATTGAAGTGAATCCCGGTAATAACCGAAATCCAATTCAAATTCGAACCCAGGCGGAGTCCAAATGAGTAGTGGGGCAAGTAGTTCACAGCTTCTTTTATAGAGTAGGGAGCACTGATTTTTTTTTGTTCAGATGTTGTGGGACTAAAAAATTAAACTTCTTTCCGGACAAACACAGTGCACAGCGCCACAGCAAACCTTCGCTGGAGTCTGGACCATTATCTCACGCGCCTACATCCCTATATTCTGTTGGGCTTGGGCCTTTATAATCAAATATTCACTGTGCATTCCTACTTTCCCTATTATTTTTATTATTAAAGATTTAAAAATGTTGGGCCTTTATTAAGAATTGTTGAGCATGGTACTTGGGCCAACAGTTAACGTGAAATTTAAAGATTTAGGGATGCTTATATGAATATATATGCTGTTTAAGATTTGTAATATTTATATTTATCCATTATTTAATCACTAAATTGCAAATGAATACTTGTAATAGTATAATTTATTTAATAATTTCCGCATATATAAGTCCGCATAAAAATCTGCATATGCGGCCGTATACCGTATATGCGGTATGCGGTGGTCTTCCGCATACCGCATGAAAACTGCATTTTACAACACTGCAATCAGATAATGGTTTTTCAAAAATTAAAAACATTACGTACACTTTGTTTGGCATATATTAAGCTTGCCTATGAAATTTGAAGCAAATTAGTACTATTTGATTATTTATCATAGTTTAATGTACACTGTTACAAATTTTAATTTTTCAGTAAAACATGGATCCAATCTCATGATCTTTTATATACATGACATATATATGAAAGCTGTTCATTATATGAATTATAAAAGTCGTACAAGTATTCGAAAAGATGATAAATTAGCATACATGATAGAATATTTAGTATACTTCTTAAATTTCTTCTTTTCAGTTTATACTGTAGAAAAGCTGAGAGAAATGGTGGATAATGCAAGCACGGATTTTGATGCATTAGTTTCACTGATCAGAGAAGTCGAGCATTCTTCGCCAGGTAGTACCAGATTAAATTTATTGATTTATCTTGATCCAACTTTTTTACTTTTATAATGGCTAAATATGCAATTAAGTCCCAAACTTTTATTACATTATTTAGTATTAGTAAACCCATGGTTAGGAAACTCGGCCGAGTCAACTCGGTATCGGTCGTGTCCTGTCTGAGTTTCACCCGAGTCTTGTGCCCGTGCAATTGTTTGAGCAAAACTCAGATGAACAGTGTTTGACTCAGCCAAGTCAACCCGAGTTTGGCCGAGTCTGACCAAGTCTGGCTGAGTCAACAATTTTTCAATTATGTTTTTTCAATTTTTTCAATTATCTTTAAATATTTTCTTTTCTTTTTACTATTTTTTTTTGTAACTCTGTAGGACCCTTTTCATTAATAGACAACGCCAATAGCAAGATTCTTTTAATACAGAGGTTGAACGGTATCGTCAAATAAATAGAATAGTGGTGATTTGACAATTTCCTTTTATTAGAATTAAGGATTACGAATATCAAACAGAACATACAGATTTATTAATATCATTTTTTGTAATTTATATGTTTTATGTTTATGTTATTATTGTGAAATGCTTATTTTTGTTGTAGTTGCACATGTATTATATATCTGTAGTGATCTACAAATACAAAATACAAATACAAATACAATTGTAGTCCAACAAGGTTTGTATTGTCTGTTCAACCATAGGGTTTGTACCAAATTTCTATGCATTGTCAAGTCCTGTTGTTATTTTCTTCAATGATTTCATTTTCACTATTGCCCTCTGGTCAATGTCAAGTTTCAGTAAAATTGTCCCTTTGTTAATATATCAACAAATTTCATTTGATGTTTTGTAGCTTTAAGATTGTTGGGATAGGGATAGGGTGGCATGGGATTGGTCTGTGTTTTTTCTCAAAAAGTATTCTTAGTATCTGTGTGTTATTTTTTTTCCTCAATTATATTTCATGACTCAGTATAATTAATAAATTAGCAGTCAGTGGATCAACATTGAAATAAATTTGGATATAGCCAGAAGTTAAGATTTAATAATTTAATGAATTGTAGTTACGTTTACTTAAATTTGTTTTTACATCATAACTTCAGAAACAGGAGAACACACATAATAATTAGTTTTAGCTAATTTTTACTATTTCAAATTTATGTTTTGTACTGAATCATTCAAAATAATTTATGTCAACCAACATAATTACTTGAGGATAACAAAATTAGGGTCAAGTGGGGCTGCTTGACCACTCTCCTTGTTACTGGATGCAAGGGATGTAGATGGCATTGGCAGATTTATTTAGATGAACACTAGTTTTTGGCACAAATCCATATGACTATATTAATTAAGTGCACACTTTAAAATATTAATATATTAAATCCCCTCCTTATTGGGGATTTCCACCGATCACATATATAATTCTCAATTATTATTTATACATCAATACTTTGTTGCATTCTTCTTACTTCAACTCTTTCATGTAACAAGGCATCATTCTTCTAGGGCTGTGCTTCAGGAGGACATGTTTTATAATAAGACCCACTGCATGGTCTAGTGTAAGGCTGGCCTGGTCTATTGTAAGGTACCGTGCCTGGTCTGAGTGCTGGCACGCTGATTGCTGAAAATGAGGAGATGACAAAGTAGATTTGCAATTATTAGTTTCACTAATGACAGAAATATGGAAGATATCTCTCTCACTTTATCTATTGCTAAAAATTATTAAGAAAGAGATAGATTACTAACCATAAGCCTTGCTCTCTTCTTGGATTCGAGCAGCCTCGGTACAAGGCAATACGAGAGAGCTAGTGAAAAATAGGAAGAGAATGCAGAGAACAGGAAGAGCTCTTGTTGTTGACATTTTTGAAACTGTGTTTTCTATTATGATGCAGTTCGAACCCTCCAAGGATTCATTCCTATATAGACTTTTCAAGGTAATTGCAATTAATTAAAACAGCTATGGATACGATTTAGCTATTTTCTGTCGGTATCCAATCTGTTTACACGTCCCAGCTAGTGTATTGCAAAAGCACGGCATGCCGGGTACATGTTCCGGCACGCACGGCTAAGGACACGACCGACACCACGTGGCACATCTTATTAGACGTGTCGTGTCCTTATCTGTGTTGTGTCCTAATTTTTCTAAAATCGACACGTTTAGCTCAACACGTCTAGACACGGTATGACACATCTAAATACTGGCATGGCATGTCCAGACACGGATACAGCACGTTTAAAAAAAATCATTTTTTACTCCTTAGTAACATTTTCTCAAATTATAGCAAAACAAAATACTACAAAACATTTTACAAAAACTAAAATTTACAAAAAATATATATATAATTTAATTTATTTCTGATTTTTTGGATATTTTCAGATTTGTTTAAAATTATTTTTAAGTAACAAATTATCTTGTTCTAAAAAAAAAAAATAGGCATGGCACGCAAAGCATGTCATACCAAACTGATTGTGCCTTTAAACGTGTTGTGTTTCATCTCCGGTACTATGGAGCACGTCCAAAAACTTTGATGTGTTAGCACAGCACGGCCTCTTTCCGGGCACGCCAAAACACGGTACGTACGCTGAAACACAGTTCATTACAGCCGCAATACCCTTCACTTAGCCTTTCAACTATGATAATTTTTCAGTTTACCTGGATGATGTTCTGGATGTAGAACGATGGATGTAATTTTACGTTTTAATTAATAAAAATTATATTTGGCAGCTAGTACTGTCAAGAGTTAAAAAATAAAAATGATATATTTTCAGTTTACCTCAGGTCAATGCAACTTTTCAGCACGCTTGTCGTTAGTTATGATGCATTTTTCAATTTTTGGCAATGCATAACCAAGTCAGGATCTTTTGTAGTTTGACAACGAATGCGATCTTAACCAAGATAGGGTGGTAAGGGATTGGCCCCTGTTTTTTCTCATAAAAGTAAAATTGGTTGGACCATATTTTTTTTCTTTCCAATTAGATATGGACCACACGGTAAACATACACAATTGATTTTATCTACCTCCAGTGTTCACCTCCAAGTTTGGCTTCTGATTTTAAATTAAATGATATCAAGCACATGTGGGTCATCTGGGCCCGACCCAACCTAGCTAATTCGTTCATCAATATGGTCCAGAATTTTGTTGCACTGTTTTTACTGTTCACCCGGATCAGCAATTTTCAAAGTGGCTTAATAAATAGTAAAAAAATTCCAAAAAATGTAAAATTTGGTCTCCAAGTACATTTTAATATAGATTGAACATCTAATGGTTTGAATTTGTTGTTTGAACATTGGAAACGCAAAAATGAGTTATAAGCATATGTGGGCATATGTGGGCATATGCTTATGGAAGTAGAGTAGCCAACCTCTATACATATATATATATATATATATATATATATATGAAAGTATGAGAAGCGGGGATTAGCAAATCAACAATCAAAACAATATCATTACGACACAGTAATGAAAGTTATCTTAATTACATAAAAAGTAAGATTTAACTAACAAAGAAGCGGGGATTAGCGAATCTTTTTAAGTACCGTTGACGGCGACCAAGTCTAGTACACAGAAAATTCTCTCGATATAATTCCGTTTTGGAAAATGCATTACTCCTTTATTTGTGAACAAGAAATATTCAACTAGTTGAGGAAATTTCAATGCATCCTGGATCACCAATTATCTATCTCTCAATTTGTCACTGAGCGAAGAATGTTCTAACTTGGTATGGAAAGAAAGGGAGTTTTTGTCCGAATGATTTTAGACAATATTTTATTCAATGTTTGTTTACATTCGAGAACCAATGCTCTCCGTGTAGGAAGTCAGAGGCATGGATTTTGAAATTCAGAATCGGAATCGGAGTCGGAATCGGATACTTGACTGTGGAATCAGAATCAGATGAATTGGCCGAAATCAGAAGAATTGGATTGGGAACTCGTATTTTTTTTGTCGAAGCTTGTTTTGCAGCCAAAATATAGATAAAATTGGTAAAAAAAAAATAATATGTAAGAAAACCATGTAGACAATCAAATAATCTACTAATTATATAATATAATATGAGCATTACAAAAATAGAATACACCTTTTATACAAGCTAGCTATAATTTATGCATAAAAAAGGCAAGATTATATTGGCTGCATAAATTTAGTGCAGGATTATCTTGGCAAGATATGTATTAAGTTTTTTTTCTAGTTCAATTTATGTTTGCATAATTTGATTTTTCTTTTTGTGATTTGAAATCATTGATCAACAAGTGCCAATAAAAAAAGTAAAAATCCCCAAAGTCGGCCGAGTCAAACACTATTCAACCTAGTTTTGATGAAAAAATTGCTAGAACGCGAGACTCAGATGAAACTCAGATTGGACCCAACCAATACGAAGATATTAATCCATAGTACGGACCAATGTGCGCTATTCATAGTACCGTAGCCAATTTATACAACCAGCAGTCTGGGCAAGGAAAGGAGATACCTCAAGTTTTTGCATAATTTTTTTATTAATGTGTTTATAATTTAAATTATATTTATGGGCTACAACACTTGAGTTAATTCAAATTTATATGAATTCTATGTTGTTTCAATTGTTTGCAGGATAAAGAGCAGGTAGCATCTGCGCAACCCTCAACTCCTATCAAATAATCTTTTTTATTTTATGTTTTTTTTCTTGATAGATCTAAAGGACGAGGTTGTAGTTTAGTTGGTATTTGATGAATATATCCTTGTTTTGGAGATGATTTAACAAATTGCATAGTGTTATTTAAAAGTTGTGTCAATTTGCGTTTTCTAACACTGTAGTTTTGACTTTGTACAGCTCATAGGCTATAGAATTAAAACAGCATTGCATATGCTTAGTGCGCTGCAAAAAAGCCAAAACTGCTCTGTTAAGATATTAACCCAGATTTGTGGTGGGTTTGTATTATCCTTGCATCTGATTTTTAACTATTGGTAACTAAATAATAATAACACAAGCCAAAACAATTAGCAGATCGAATCTAACAGGACTGAAAGTGCCCAAAATATTTTAACATTAAAATATCAGAAGTATCTTAGTGTTATATTTTACATGATGGTTTATCATAACAATTTTAAATTGGCTATTCAGAATCGGTAATTTGAAATTACTTTTGTAATTGGGATACTACTCTCCTAATTAGTTCAATACACAAATAATTACTTAATTGGGAGGTCGTGCTGTTAAAATCAGTATAAATAAACCCCAAATAGTGTTGTTATGCTGCCAAAATGCAATCAATCAAAATGTAACAATTTCTTATTTTTTGTTGGAATTTTGAAATTTTCTTTCTTGCTTGATCATTTCTGTTGAATCTATTTTCTCTGAGTTTTGCATCTCAAATGGCCAAAAAGAATAAAGCATATTGCTTTGATAATAAAAGAGAAGCTTAGCAGATTTTGTAAATAAAAAAAATCAAGATCCTTTTTATTATATTTGCATTTTTGCCCACCTAAATCAAAGGCATATCTAATCTAGAATAAATAAAGTGTTTTTATACATTCATAATAAAATCAAAATGATATTTACCAAAAATATAAAAAGGTCTATCAAAGTTTCATTCATTTTTACATATTATGGTTGAACTTATTGATCACCTTCTTCTTCTCACTTGCTATTAGACTACCATCTCTCATAATACTAATTAATCATAATTAAGTCATGAATGAACTTATTTAAATGATAAAGAATGTTGTAGACTTTGCACTCGTTGTTGTCTGATGACATGGGCTTATGAACCCCATAACATGGCCTTCAATTTGGGCCTCATGAACATTGATCATGGTCACGTGCATGATACGTGTCATGGACGTCTGAAAAAACGCTCTCCAAAATCGTGATCAACCTTGTCATGCGAACTTTTTTCTTTATGATTGATTGATTTTTTAGGCAATGGTGTGGATCAGAATGGCCCTTAAATTTTGTATGGGTACAATAGAAATTTTTCTTATTTTTTATTCTCATGCATGTGGTGTATAAGTTTCATTTGAATATCACTTGAAATTACTTTTAGCATGACTTTTCAATAGAATGTGTGTGGATTCATTTTGCCAGTCCAAATATATATATAATTTTTTCTTACGTTGATAAATTTGTTCAAAATACACGTATAATCATTAATTTATCTCTTTCGGTATAATTGAAAAATGAAATGAAATAATAAACAATATTTAGTTTTCTCCAATATTTTGTCTAGTTAGAACAATAGAATAGGATTGTAAGGAAAAATATCTTCTTTTATCACATTTAGGTATCATATGAATGAAAATATTGCCAAGTATATAAATAAATAAGCACACCAAATATAAATGTGATGACACCATAATCACAAAAAAAATATGCTCATTTGACACCATAATCACAAAAAATATGTTATTCTATCATCTATATTATATTAGAAGAGTCAAGTGTCATATTTGACACGTAATATGTTGTGTGTACTCTAAATAAATATCAATAGTTATTCCTGTTCCATAAGCCCCGTCATGTTTTGTGAAATTTCAATAATTAAAAGTGTAACATCCTAAAAATTTGAAACATGAAATCATAGAGGGTCAAATTGAAAATATGAAAGATTTGGTGGTCTAGGAGCAAAAGTACTTAAATTAACCTATCCAAGTTAATTCTAGAAACATTTCCGTGGCTGAAATTGAGTTACCTTAGCTGTACTCCATTTAATTAATATAATAATGTGGTCAAACACCTTTGTTCTCTTTCTTTGGAAAGTAAGAGAGAATATATAAATATATATTTTTTTCTCCATCTTAATGAATGACACGTATATTAATAAAAAAAAAGAAAAAAGAAAATTAAACACTTCTATTCGGTGTTTCCAGACTCTCTTGGAGGATCCGAACCCGAATCAATATATTCCTTGGAAATAACGGAAAGGGAAAAAGGGGAAGAGAAGAAATTGATCGGAGAGGAGGAGAAGAGAGAAGATAACGGCATCTCATAGTGAAGGATAGAGCGCAATAATACCTTGGTAAATATATCTCGGGTCAGGTGCGGATATCGAAATTAATAAATTTTTCCTTTTTACTTGATGGCTGTTTACTTTCTTTTTATAATGGTGCTCAATTGTTGTTGTTTCCTAATATTTAAGGTTTCCTAATTGAATTCATTCATTAATTTCTGATGTGCATCATATGCGATTATAATGGAAAATATGAGTTGGACATTGTATTACTTGACTGATCTGAAAATCTGAAACTGTAGTTTGGTAATTGATTAGCAGTACCTGAATTAAGTGCATTATCTGTACACTTGTCTGACCCGAAAATCTGAAACTGTTGATTAGCATTACGTGAATTACTTGCATTATTCGCACACATAGATGACCCAGAAATTCATAACAGAAATTTTGGTATTTTATTGGCATTACTTGCATGTTATTTATAATAAATTAATTGAGCATATGGGCTGAGTTGTCAAGTTATGTTGGCATTGTGTAGACAACATAATCTGAACTTTAAATAAAGCTAATTATAAGTTATGAGACATGCATGTAGGATAGCAATTTTGTATTGTATGATAGTATTGAAGTAGCATGGCATACATGAATATTTTAGACAAAAGCTGAACCTCTGTTATGCACGGTATGACTTGCATGTAAGTAACTTGCTATGAACCATGAGATTCCTGCCAATGAACTCTGTTGTTTTCATAGGCTTGGTATTAACAGAACTTTCAATTGAATTTTGAGCATTTTTTTTGAAAGAGGATTTAATGTATGCACTTGATTGAATATCATGCTTGAAAACTTGACGGTCATGTAGGCGCTGTTTGTTCGTGGTAGCGCATGACTGGGATCATGTAGGCGCTGTTTTCGTGGTAAGCGCATAATTTCTATTATGTAGGCGCCGTTAATTCGTGGAAGCGCATAATAGAAATTATGTAGGCGCCGTATTCGTGGTAGCATGTGATTCAGTTATGTAGGCGCTGTTAATTCGTGGAAGCGCATAACTGAAGTCATGTAGGCGCCATATTCGTGGTAAGCGCACAATTTCAGGTTATGCGCATAATAGAAATTGTGTAGGCGCCGTATTCGTGGTAGCGCATGATCAAATTAATGTAGGAGCAAGCTTGTAGCGCATAACACAAACCATACGAGAAAATCATAGAAATTGCTTTACTAGAACTCTTGTGCGTTAAAGGTAAGATTCATAAGAATTTCATTTGGTTATTCATATCATGTTAGACACATGACGAAATTTATTTAATTGTCATCAGATTTAATTCTTTGGCATGGCACTTATTGTTGTACATTGTGTATTGATTATTTTATTTAAATATTAGCATTCTTTATTGAAAAACAAACTGCACTGAGAGATATTCAATCTCTCACCTTTTTGCTTTGTGGGATCCAGGTACTAAGGGCAACACGGAGCAACATACAAACTAGGCGACAAGAGTGGTGACTGCCATATTGTACACATTTTGGTATAGTCTTTACATACGTTATATATATATGCTAATGTGCAGTCATTTTGTTGTTGTTCTTAATACTTGGATACTTCTCGTATGAAGATTACCTTTTTGTTTCTTAATGTGCGGGAAGTTATCTTTTGTAAATATCGGAAAAGGGACTGTACGTATATATATATATATATAAGTGTGTTGTTTTCTGTTTAAAGTCTATATTGCAGTATGGTAGTGTTTAGCATTGGTATTTGCCATAACCTGATGCATATTTGTGCCTTGTGACATCTAGTCAGGTGTGTTGTTATTGACCACTTGACATAGGTGTTACGGCAAGTTGTCAATTTATCTTAGTTGTGACAAAAAGGCTTTGAGATATTTCTCATTTTGCAGAAAGCACGCAGGAATGCACGATACTTAATATTTTGTACGGTCAATTACGCATGCAATTGTTCTAGCAAACCATTAATTGGACCAAAGAATATATACTTGCTTTTGTTTCAAGTGCTTTCTGGCTTTTAAAGGAAGGACTGCCAGCAATAAATAGAGTCCATACTTTTTTGGAAAAAAACATACAAGATTCACATACATATTTGAGAGCTGCATGATCTTTCTTGCATGTCAAGTTATGAACTTTTGACCTCAAAATAAGAAATATAAACCTTTTGCCTCCTTGATTTATATATAAAATGTTGTTTCTCAGCTGTCCAGAATTGTCTAAAACACATTTTGATCTCCAAACACATTTTAATGTAGAGATCATGTTGAACGGTATGGATCGACTGTTTGGACTTTTAAAATCGCAAAACCAAATTGTTGTAAGATGTTGTAACTTACAAGTGTTATAAGTGGATCCCTCTTATATAAATTGTGGCTTGACTTGTAGTTACACCAAGGATTTACTATTCAGTTAGCATGTAATTATTAAAATATTTATTACTGTGAGCTTTCTAATTATACGTTCTCATAATAAAAACTTGTGTAAATTCCAATATTTATTTCTTTTTAAATGTCTCTTGTAAAAAAAAAAAAAAACCTAGATCTCTCCACACTCCAGAGTGATGTGATCCATCACAATATGTGCCAGGTCCCTAATATTTTTCATAATTACAGCCTAATTATACTAAGACACTATTGTTTTAATTTTCCTTTACAACAATTTGTAGTAAAAAATCCTGCTCAGCAGAAAAAAACTATCAATCAAAAGGAGAAGATGAAAGCATAAAGCACCCCATAAACAAGTGAAAATTGTCTCAGATTATTTGCTCCTATACATTGCAAATTCATATAGATATGAGAAACCAAAATGAAGATGGATCATGCAATAAAGAACAAGCATATTTGTCTCAAATAAAGAACAAATTGTTTCTCCAATGTTTCAAGTACAATATTATATTAGCAAGCTCAACTCATTTCCACCAAATTTTCTTCTTCACATGTTACCCTCTGCTCCTCTACTAAGAAAATATTAAAAAAAAAAAAACACTACTTTGGCATCATAGTATATCATACGTTTATTTCATTCAAAAATTCTCTACTGTCTAGTGGTACAATAAGAAACGCAATACGTCGTTATTCGTTATAATTTTTCGGATACGAATATGAAAACGGATAGTTTCGGATACGAATATGAAAACAGATAGTTTTGGATACAAATATGAAAACATATAGTTTCGGATACGGATATAGATCGGATATTAAATGGATACGGATACAGATCGGATATGAGACAGATACGAATACGGATATGAATAAAATTTGGATAATTTAAAAATAAATACTAATTTACATTCTAGTAAAGAATAACTTCTAAATAACATCTAAAAAAATTAAAGAACCTTGAACCAGCTGTATCAACGATCATGCGACTTGACATTCTTCTCAACCAGCTACATCTTTTGTGTCTACTTTTTCAGCAAGATCATATATCAATACTATGCAATTAAAAATATAAATCATAAATTATTGGTATAACAAAAAAGAAATACAAAGTATTAAATCGTTAATATGTATATGTAGTTTTATCAATCAATTTGAAAACAAAGAGTATCTTTGTTGTTGAACCGTGGTGCCTTTTTGTTTGACTACAATAAGATATCCTTTTGACTATTATTACAATCTCCACCTGACAATCACGTGACAGCAACCAGCTTGCATTTTAGTTTTTAGGTTTCTTTGTTGGCATTGTGTTTTAAATTTGAGAATCTTTATTGGGCCTTGATTCTCAGTCAGGCCAGCGGCCCACTGTCCGCAATGAAGGCCTATAATACATTATTCTTTTGGGTTTGAATCTGATCTATTCATTACATATTAGCAAGAATCTTAAATGATCCACGTGCACTAAAAGTTTGGACTGGATTGATACGGATTATGATCAGACGGTCTATATTAAAGCCATTTGTTATTTTTTATCATGTATTTATGATCAGACGGTCTGAATTTTTAGCATGTATTTATGATTAGACGGTCTCAATTTTAGAGAGCTGTGGTAATATTCCATATTGGAGCTATGTAAAATGAAAGTCCTTTGTTATTTATTAGCATGTATTTAGAAATGGTTATCAAATTATCTTGGGTCAGATTCATACGTTATTTGTATATTTTTTTTGAATGCTTGGTATTAATTTGAATATTTCTAAACTATATGTTAATTTTTTTAATTTTAGTGAATTTTTGAATTTTAGTAGATTTTACAAATCACATGAATGTTTAGTTTTATTGTTATAATTTGAACTTGAAACGTGATATAACGAAGATTTTAATGTTTAGTTTTATATAGTATAACGGAGCTCATGAATGTTTAGTTTTTGTGTTATAATTACAAAGCAAATGAATGTTTAGTTTTAGATTTTAATGTTTGTTTTTCTAATGCTTGGCATGAGTTGAGCTCGTGAGTTATGAGCCGAGTTTGAGCCGAGCTAAAGGCTCAAACTCATTAAATTGAGCCGGGCTTTTTTCTTCAAGACCGAGCGAGTCCGAGTTGGACTTGTTTAGTTATATGACGAGCTGAGCTGAGTTTTGAGCCGAGCTTGGCTTATTAATTAGCAGCTCTATCGATGGAGGCTCTAGATTCCATTAATACGACATCAGAGATATCAAAAATTACAAAATATAAAAGAAAAAAATAAAACTAAAATAAAATTGGAAAATTGAAATTCTAAATTACGAAAATCCATGAGTTTTATCTTTAGTGGGGTTTGAGTTTTTCTATATTTTCAATTTAATTTGCAATAGTTGAATTATGATATTTTAATAAGTTTTTGTTAATGTTTTGAATTATGGAGCCAATATAATGTTTGCTGCAATTTTTACTCATTTCTTTATTAATGTTACAAGGATTCTGATAGCGAGCATGGGTACCGTTTAACTGGAGATGTCCATTTTGATGAGGCAGTGATGCTGGCAACTGCAATGAAGGCCCTTAGATCAAGTGCCAGATTTGTTTACATGTAAATTTTGATTCTTTTTTGTTATTCCTCTTATGTTTTTCTTTTTCATCGGTTTATGTTGTTGTCTAGTAATTAGTCCTTGATATGGAGGCATGCATATTAATTTTCAGGTTCTTGTTCTCTGATCTTTTTGTACTACACAGAGGTTTAATAAGAAATATCGATGTTTTATTTTTTTTGTTAGGCTTGCATTAGCCTGTTCAAATTCTACTTTTTTTTTGAATTTGTTGTCATTATTCTGCATATATTTAATTAACATTAACATAATTTGTGTGGAAACTCTAGATGAGATCATTAACATTAGGTGTTACTATACATCAATATATAAATATTCATCATAAATGCAATTCACACGTTACAATATTCTTATTTAATTGAGTGTTACTATATCCAGAAACTCTAGATGGAATCATTAAGTTTTGAGTTATTAAAATTTTTAAAAATGGAGGCATTTGAACCCTCCTCTAGTTATATTTAGATGGAAAAATAACTAATTTTGAAGTTTTGATGAAAAAAATATCTAATTGAAAAACTTATGATGAGTATATATCTAAATTTCTTTTGCTTAAATTTTTTGGATGTTGTCCCTTTGAGTCTTAGCATCTGATGAAATATGAAATATGAATTCTGAAATTCTATATATGCATGCAAGATCATGAGATCTTCAAGATGATTCCGTCGTAACATTTGATTGTTAGATGTCACAGTCCGAAGAATATATTTTGGGATTTTCACATACATATTAGTTCAATTGAAGGGTGCTAATTAAGCCACACCTGTAAATTGATTTTTATTTTTTATTTTTGTCCTTTATTTTTTTTGCTTTTTACATAAATTAATATTACTGGTCCCACTCATAAAATAAAATTACATTACATGACACCTATTTATCTAACTCTCTGTCACAATTTGTAAAATCGATCCGCAAATGCTTACTATATCCGTATAAGAAAGTGTGAATCGCAACCTTTTTTGTTTTTGGGTAATTGTTGGTTCCTACTTCCTACATCCTAATATAATTAAAATTTTGAGTAAATATTGTTGGTTCCCAATTATATATTATATTAGAAATTTTGTTGTTTGCAATTTCTCTTTCTCCATTGCTACTACGAAATCGAAACTTAACCAGCAAATTCATATCGTTGCTCTTGTTGTACCTGATGACTAATTTCCCCCATTATTTGTATATAAGCAATGCGCATCCAACCTTGTAAATTTATTTGATTTGGTACAAATCAATATTGTATTCTTATTTATAAAAACAGCCAATTGGTAATGCCCGTCTAGCTCAGTTGGTAGAGCGCAAGGCTCTTAACCTTTTGGTCGTGGGTTCGAGCCCCACGGTGGGCGCATTTGTTTTGTGTAATTTTACGTACCTTTACAGCACTCGCCACCAGAAAATGCTGATAAACAGATGCAAATGTGATTCACCTGCCCTGTAAAGGCCCAAATTTAGAAGCCTTATATTATCTGATAAAAAATATGACCCACATATCAGGATTAATAAAAAGTGACGGGAGTAAGAGGACACCGCAAACATGCTACATACAGATCCAGAAATAGAGTGATAGCGACAGCTGCTTACATTTCTTTATCATTAAGTAGTTATTTCTCACCAACAAACCTACATTAATTGTAGCATTGATTTTCTTTCCATTGAGATGTGTAGTGCTCCTTCCACTACTGATTTACAGCTGCACTTCGCATATTCTCATGGATTGATCCCTTTATTTCTACGTTAATGATCTCATCTAGAGTTTCTGGATATAGTAACACCTAATGTTTTACACTTCGAATATTCTCACTACTGATTTACAGTTGCCTAAGAGAATACTCCAATATATAAATATACAGCATAAATGCAATTCACATATTACAATATTCTTATTGAATTGAGTGCATATCAAATCAAACGTCTTTCAATATACTTAGACTATCACACACACACACACACCCACACCCCCTCCCAGAAATAACATTCTTCATTACAACATATATACTACAACACCATAAATTACCACTACTATCCAAATTTTACTAATAATACATATTTATTTAGTGGAGCCCTTCTTCTTCTCTTTTGATCCTTTTTTTTCTGTCTCTATGGCCTAAGCACCTTTGTTCGTGCTGAGTTCAACTCCTTGGTAACATCTTTGATAGAAATGCGTTCTTTTGGAGACTCTTTGGAGCACATAAGCCCGCATTGAATCACTGAAACCAAACAACTATAGACATTTTCATGTGCATACAGATTGTGTTCTCCATCAGTTTCAGAGAATAACTTGGGGTCGACTATATCCATGACTTGGTCGGGGAAAGCCATCTCAACTTGCTTCTGAAGGCTAAAACCATCTCTGATTCTTTCATCGGTTGGACTTACTCCAGTGAACAACTCAAGCAGAAGAATGCCGTAGCTATAGACATCTCCTTCTATCGATGGCCGACCACCCATCCCATACTCTAGACAATGAAAAGTTAATAGTTACAGCCCTAAATTTAGTACAGAAGCATACTAAACTGTGACTCTACCTATTAACATCTATATAATTCACCTAGTTTTTCTGTTTCAAACTTGGGCTCACATGATCGTGCATATATTTGTGTATTTTTTTCAAATTGTATAGCACAACACGGTAAAATAAAGAAGTATACATCGATAATAAAATTAAGTCTCAATCATGTTAGTATAAATGAGGCAACATATATTTTTTCCTTCAGCCTCGCTAGTGGAACAAACTTGGCCAAACTTTTCCTTGAACCTTAACAAAGTCTATGAATAATTTTCGTTGCAGGGACATACTAAAAAAAGTACTTATTAAATAAGAATCTCCGCTATATATACCTGGAGGAATGTAGCCAATAGAACCTTTGATGCCACCGGTGCTCGACATTGATTGAGAAGGCATGGTATCAGGTCGAACCAAAAACCTTGCTAATCCAAAATCACTCACGTGTGCAGTCATATCATCATCCAAAAGTACATTACTAGGTTTGAGATCACAATGCACAATTGGTGCAGGTAAATGGTAATGGAGATAATCTAACGGCTGCCGCCACATCAAATGCAATGTTCAACCTCTGGGTGAAGCTGAGGCTTCTGAATGGCCCATCTGTACATGCATTTGGATGCAACCATGTGGCCAAGCTACCATTTGGCATGAACTCAAAAACCAAAGCCTTGAAATCATTACCTTGGTAGTCTATGCTAGAGCACAAACTCAGCACTTTTATAAGGTTCCTGTGCCTCACATTTTTTAATGCCTCACATTCAGAGAAGAAACTTCTAGAAGCACTGTGTTTCTCAAGGTTTAGCACCTTCACCGCAACGGTTGTCACATTCTCAAAGCTCATAACGGCTTTGTAAACTTCTCCAAATGAACCTCTTCCAATTAGATTATTCGGGGAGAAATTTTCAGTAGCTCTAAGAAGGTCAGTGTATGAAACAGGCTCTAAGCCATATTTCAAAGCTTTATCAGATTGTGGTTTGTTTCGAGGTTTGTTTCTAGTATAATAAATCACTAACAAGCAAATGATTGCAATTATGCAAATAAAAGAACCAACAATGGAACATATGAGCACCTATGTTTCGTCGAGAGTGATGTCTCTGTGTGGAAGGACTGTGAGATGCAATGTGACAAATGCATTTGAGGTACTCCACCACAAAGCTTTGGATTTCCTCTTACATCTAGACCACTGGCATTCTTGAAAATGCCTTCTTTTGGTAATTCCCCCTCGAAATTATTGAAAGAAATATTCAAATATTGCAATTTCAGTGTACCCAGGAATTCAGGGACTTGACCAGAGAGCAAGTTGTTAGAGACATCAAGGTTTTGCAGCCCTTTTAGATTGCTCAAGTCTGGTTGGAATTGTTCCTTGGAACAGATTGCTATCAAGATAAAGGGCTTGAAGTACCTGGCATCCATCAATTGTGCTAGGAATCTCTCCACTCAACTTGTTATTCGAGAAACGAATTGATTGTAGGTTTTTCAAGTTACCAATTTCTGGTGACAAGATGCCAGTTAGATAATTGTGTGACAAGTCCAAACCAACGGAAAGAGAAGGAAGACCCATGATTTCTTTGGGAATTTCACCTACCAACTTATTATTTGAAATAGTCAAGAGTTCTAAGTTTTCATGCTACTTAACTCTGGTGGCATACTCCCTTCTAATGCATTATTATCTAGAAAGAGTTTGGTCAGTTTGGTGAGGTTCCCAAAAGTTGATGGGATTTGACCTGAAATCATGTTACTGCTCAGATATAACATCTCCAATTTGAAAAGATTACCAATTTCTACCGGAATGGTGCCACTAAGAAACATTTGGCTCAGGCCAAGGTTGTTCAAGTTATTGAGTTTTCGGAACTCTGCTGGTATGCTTCCTGAAATTGGGTTATTACCCAATGTGAGTCTAAGAAGACTAGTAGAAAGATTTGTTATGGAACTTGGTAAATCTCCTTGTAGTTGGTTGTTGTCAAGTTGTATCCATTGTAACAAAGTACAATTGGTCAAAGCATCCATGAAACTCCAGTCACGTGGTCTCTTGGCTTCTAGTTGATTTGAATAAAACCCAACTCTTTGAAGATTTTTTAAGGCACCAAAACTAGATGGTATCACGCCACTGAAGTAATTATTATCTAATTCAACATCAATAAGAGCAGAACAATTGGATATGGATGGTGGGATCCGTCCTTTGAGTTGATTGTCATATAGGCGTAGATGTTTCAAGTTTGGTAAAGCATTGCACATATCAAAAGGGAGAGTTCCATCAAGCTGGTTACTACCAAGTCCCAAATAATATAGCGCTGATGGGTTGTAAAGGGAGTGTGGTATTTTGCCCGAAATGTTATTATGATAAACGCTAAAATACTGGAGGTTTGTAAGCTTCCCGAGTTCATCAGGGATGAATCCACTTAACATATTTTCGCCAAGATCAATTCCTGTTAAACTTTGAAGATTACCCAGGGTATGTGGGATGGAACCATAGAATTTATTTTCGTAAAGAGAAAGTTCTAGTAAGTTAGTAAGGTTGCCCAAGCCAGGCGGGATGTGACCACTAATGCTATTTTGGACAAGAGAAAGAAGTGATAGTTTGGTTAGGTTACCTAAGGTAGGTGGGATGGAACCTGTGAAGTTATTATTGGAAAGGTAAAGTTCTGATAGATTAGTAAGTTTGCCTAAACTATCTGGAATATCGCCATCAAAAAGATTTTGGTCAAGATAAAGATATATTAGGCTACTAAGGTTACCCAAGGTGGAAGGAATTGATCCTGTGAGATTATTGACATATAGTGATAAGAATTGGAGATGTGGAAGGAGGCCAAATTCCAATGGTATGCCTCCTGTGAGGAAGTTATTTCCCAGACTGATTTCTTTCAATTCTTTGCATTGAGCTAAGTTAGACGGGATGGTTCCATGGAGATTATTATACGACAAATCAATGACTTCTAGACGTGAACAATTACTTAGAGTAGATGGAATGCTACCATCCAGAAAATTCACACTCAAGTTGACAAAACGTAGCCTACCCAAGTTTCCAATCTCTACGGGGATGCTTCCTCTCAGCTGATTATCAGAGAGACTCATCCTTTGGAGGAATGTGAGGTTTGCTAGGGATGGAGATATATAACCTGACAATTGTTTGGAGTCGAGAACGAGAGCCGTCACTCTATCAGGATGGTGCCGGCCACACATGATCCCTTGCCATTGACAGTGGTGCAGTGACTGGTTCCATGAGGAGAGGACTCCAAATGGGTCATCATGTATTTGGGACTTGAAGGAGAGAAGTGCTGATAGATCAGTTTTACTAGTTGTTACTATGGCAGCGAGAGAGAAGGAGGATAAGGTTAAGAGACTTAAGAGGAGGTGAATAGTGAGCACGCTTTCCATGATTTATGTTATGAGTGTCATGGGTTACTCTCTCACAGAGTGCTCTTCTTATAATGAAAGGGAGATGTACGGTTTGAAAGAAGTTGACCTCAAAATGTTTCCTCTTGAGTCGTTGCATTAAATATATAGCACGGAAGTTGTTGTTGTAGTGCTGCACCTACAATAGTGATCCATATGGGCTTTAAAAAATGTTATGAGTGTCATGGATTTTTTTCTTTTTCTATTAAAATATTAGAATTATTTTTATATTTCTTTGAAAATATATAGATGAATACTATAAAATTAAATTTACTAGAAAAACTGTGACAAATAACTCAAATTAACATTATTCAATCGGAAATTTTTGCAGCTGTAAGAAAAATTAAAATATTTCTTTGTGTGTTACTAGCAATAAATAAAAATGTTTTGAATCCAAGGTATTGACCCCGGTTCAAAAATCATTTCTGGGTAAATAAAGAAATTATGGTGCGGACATGTGTGAGTAGACAACATCTCTTATGTTATCCTATCGGACATGTGTGAGTAGACCGCATCTCTTATGTTTTTCTGGGTAAATAAAGAAATTATGGTTCAAAAATCTTGTTTTCCTGTCGGACGAAGACTTGAGTAGACCGCATCTCCTATGTTTTTATTCCAATCCCAGTTTTCTAAATTCTGTAATTTGCTATGAAATGGAGCTCTAATTTTCATATTATGTAAAGAGAATAAATCGGATATTTGGAGATAATATTTATTTTACTTTTGAGTTGGTTGGTCAAATATTATCAGAAATGTAACATTTATTCTATTTTTTTATGCTCAATACTCATTGTCCACTTTCATACTTTTTGGTTGTGTCGTATTTTTAATTAATCAATTAATATGAGATTAGGATCATGATCTGGTCTTTCACAAAATAAGATTACCAAAATGCCACAAAATTACTCACAGTCGTCAGAAATATGGATCAGATTGAACGGAGAAAAAAAATCCACCTATAAAAACATGTATGGCCTCCCCATGTAGTTTGAGTGCCCTCTACAGGTATTTATGGTGCGGGTACGTTTGAAAGATTTGGTTTGGGAGACAATTATCTACGTAAAAACTTGTTCACCTCACAGGTATAAATACTTCATTGCATATGTATTAATTCTTTAGAAAAAAAAAATTTGCTGGAGTTTTTACGGTCCCCAGATAGTTTTGGTAGTTATGATTGTTATGGTGCGGGTATAGTGCGGGTACTATAGCGCGGATATTGTTATCAGCTTCCAAAGAAAATAAAGAGAGGGAGGGTTGGGTGGAGTGTTGTGTTATTGTGATTGATGTAGTATGTTTGTTCACTTGGAAGAAGATTATAAAGAATGCATGTGACAGTACTAAGCTAGTATAATAGTATAATAATTTAATAGGATGTGTGATGAAAATAAAGAAAAAAGTTTGTTGCCGTAGTTTTTTTTTTTTTTGTGATTTTACTAAAGTAAAAATAATATGCATGTGAAATAGAGAAACCTTCGGACACTTCATGTGCACTTCAAATTATATCACTTTCGTTTTTAATAAATGTTGATAGGATGATATTGGCACATCTAAAAAATATAATACAACAATAAATTGACGTTATTTGCTGCCTATTTAAAACTAAACCACAAAAAGCAAAAGAATTTTTTTTATTAAGAATAATTTATGTATACCCCTCAAAAGTTTCAAAATTACATATGTCCCTCAAACCACATCAATTCAAATTTGACATGCTTACAAGGGGGAAATTCAAATTTGACATGCTTCATGGTTGGGCTTGTAATTAATCCCAATAACCCACAGTACTATGCATTGAAAACCAAGAACAAAAAACAAAAAAGAGTACTATATCTGAATGGGTGGAAGTCTCTGGGTGGAAAACATTGAATACATCATTGGGTGGAAGTCTCTGGGTAGATGCATAGTACAAGTATCACAGTGGAAATCCCAATAACCCACAGTACTATGCATTGAAAACCAAGAACAAAAAACAAAAAAGAGTACTATATATGAATGGGTGGAAGTCTCTGGGTGGAATACATTGAATCCATCAATGGGTGGAAGTCTCTGGGTAGATGCATAGTACAAGTATCACAGTGGAAATCCCAATAACCCACAGTACTATCACAGTGTCTTAAAGCAATACATTGAATTCATCAATGGGTGGAAGTATGTGGGTAGATGCATAGTACAAGTATAATGGTGACAAAATCTTTCGCGGAAATTTCAACAAGAGCACACGTCTCTGGGTAGAGGCATAGTACAATTATAATGGTGACTAGAATTTCTTGCCGACATGTGTGCTCTTGTTTTCCAGTTGGACGAAGACTTGACTAGAATTTCCTCTTGTTTTTATTCCAATTTTAGTTTTCTAAATTCTGTAATTTGCTATATGAAATGGAGCTCTAATTTTCATATTATGTAAAGAGATTAAAACGGATATTTGGAGATAATTTTTATTTTACTTTTGAGTTGGTTGGTCAAATATTATCAGAAATGTAACAATTATTCTATTTTTTATGCTCAATACTCATTGTTCACTTTCATACTTTTTGGTTGTATCGTATTTTTAATTAATCAATTAA
This sequence comes from Carex parvula, assembly GCA_025461045.1. Taxonomy (NCBI): domain Eukaryota; kingdom Viridiplantae; phylum Streptophyta; class Magnoliopsida; order Poales; family Cyperaceae; genus Carex; species Carex parvula. The sequence continues at coordinate 340,057 of JAJGRW010000111.1, read as the reverse complement.
TATAAGATTAGAAGCTTGATTCGGTCTTATTTTCACAAAATAAGATTGCCAATTTGTCTTCTTCTTTCCTATTATTTTATTTGATTTTCTTGGTTTTAGTAATGTGTTTAATAGCTTGCGTTTCCACTTTGATTATTACTAACACACTACTACAAAAATGGAATCTTCTAACGCCCATTTTCTTTCGGTTTAAACTAACTTTGGTCTGAAGCCAAAAGACCAACGCTGTGGTGGCAAGTTTGTAAATAAGTTGTCATTTTCTTATATCGGTTATGACTTTCCTTACCGATAGTGAATGGTCCCAATCTGATATTTATCAGTAACTGCATACCGTAGAAGATATTTGACTTATTTTAGGGGAACGTATGTTCTAACCGATATAACTATTTCATGATCCTCTGATATGGGATCATATATTAGTACCGATATAAGGAAGTCAAACTTGTTTTGTTGGTTGTGTTTTGAACTATTAAAATATAGGGACATTAATTTCGCGCCTCTTCCTTGGAGCCTGGATGTCTTCTTCTTCTCTATTTCTCTTCTCTCTCTTTTACGGTTTAGTAGCTGTTATGTTTCTCTTTTTACTATTGCGCCTTCCATTACGCAATGATGTGTCACTACATAAGCAATTTCTCTGATCCATTACTAATCTTAATCTTAGGGCTGCTCGTGACATAGGAGACGGAGGGGAGCGGAGGGGATCAATGATGAGTTCGCTGTACAGAAGTTGTGATATTTGTCACCCCCAAATCTGGGTGTGGTGAGAGTGAAATTAGCGTTGATCCCTCCCTTCCCTTTCTTCTCCCTTCCTCTACGTCATTGTTTCTGGAGCACAACCTTAATATTTCTTGAAATCTTCTTCAGGTAGATCCTAATATTTCTTAAAATATTCGTTAGGAAGATTAAATCATTGAAAAAAAAATTGCACATTATACAAACCTTGTTGAAATCTTCTTCAACAAAATTTATTGAAATCTCCTCATTATAAATTTGTATATCATGTAAATCTTCTTGAGAAGATTTCTTGAAAGCTTCTTATATTAATTTTGTACATCATATAAATCTTCTTCTGGAAGATTAAATTTAAAAAAAAAATGCACTTCATATAAAATTATATGAACCATATTAAACATCTTAAAATAGATGTACATAAATTGATAACTTATTCCATTTAGCAATTACTTCTATTAGAAGTATTATTTATTTAAATGGAATTGAAATAGAAGATATCAAAGTTACCTTGAATCTTCAACTAGTAGAGCTCTCATGCTGATAACACGTTATAAAATAAAGACAAATAATAATAAACAGGAGATAAAAGATGACAATTTCTTTATTCATATATTTCTCATGTGTATAATACAAAATTACAAAGCCTCTATTTATAGGCCACAAATTGTAAGTGAAAAGCCATCTAAAATAATCATTGGAGAAATGAATTCTAATAATAATGGGGTATGAATTACAATAGTAGTGAGATAGTACAAAATGAATGAGGATTACTATTGAGAGTTAGGACCATCACATTTATTTATAATAGTATTGTGTTTTTCTTGATATTAATTAGTATTGTGTTTTTTGTGTTTTTCCACTTTGATTACTAACACATGTGAATGTGATAAAGGAAGAATGACTAGACCTGTATTTGGTGTTGACCTGCAAATGACTTGCCAATTTCTAGACTAGCAGGGCCCACAATAATAATTCCAGAATTTCTTGCGGACATATGCTCTTGTTTTCCTATCGGACGAAGACCTAGATCAGTAGACCGCATCTCTTATCTTTTTATTCCAATCCCAGCTTTCTAAATTTTGTAATTTTCTATGAAATAGAGCTGTAATTTTCATATTATGCAAAGAGATGAAATCGGATATTTAGAGATAATTTTTATTTTACTGTTGAGTTGGTCGGTCAAATATTATCAGAAATGTAACATTTATTCTATTTTATGCTGAATACTCATTGTTCACTTTCATATAGTTTGATTGTATCGTATTTCTAATTTATCAATAAAACAGAAAATAATTATTTAAATACCTTCACTCCAGTATCCCAAAATCCCGCACCCATTTAGAGAAATTATGTACTATGTTTCCCACTAATTATTATTCTAAAAAGATATTATATGGTCGCCACTAATTATATGGTCCCACTAATTATATAGTCCCTTATTTTTCTAAAATGTCTGCAGCCTATATGGTCCCCTCTTTTTCAGTCTCCGTATTGGTCCTTGTTTCAACCTTCATAGATATAAATACTTGAAAGATAAAGATAAGATATTTACACTTGAAAAATAAGATATTAATACTTTGATACGTAACTTGTTATGATCATTTTTTTCCATAATTCCCTCAATCGTCCAGCGTCAACCTTCCTCCAATGAAGCGTGGGGACCCCGTATCACTGTATCAACATTTCCCAATCATCCCGCATCATTCTTCCTCTAACAAAAAATAATTGACCACACAGGTATAAATATTTCAGTGCATAAGTATAAATACTTGCAGTACTTGATATTAATACTTTCAGATGTCATCCAGTATCAAATGTACAAAATACTTGCAAGTGATGGTATAAATACTTGCACGACAAGATATAAATACTTGTGTGATGATGTGTCCGAAAGCATGTAATCATGGATCTCATTTGAAAGAGCAAATTGTGTAAAAGACGTTTGTGGTTCTAGATTCGAGAAATTTCTCATAAATTGTCAAAAATTGGACAAAAATGAACTGAGAAAAAAATTCACCTCTAAAAATGTGTATTGGCCCCCTTGTAGTTTGAGTGGTCCCCCACAGGTATTTATGGTGCGGGTACATTTGAGAGATTTGGTTGGGAAAACAATTATTTACGTAAGAATTATTTATCTCATAGGTATAAATACTTCCTTGCATAGGTATTAATACTTGACAATAAAAATTCAGTACTGGAGTTTTTGCGGTTCTCAAGATAGTTATGGTAGTTATATAGTGCGGGTCTGTAGCGGGCTACTGTTATCAGCTCCATTTTGATGCTCAAAATTCATTGAAAAACTCACGCTTTTTGGCTTTTTTGTTGTATTCCATGTCTAATTTATCAATAAAATATAGTATTAGAAGCCTCACCCCTTTCTATCTTATTACACACAAAAAATGATTGCCAATTTGTCATCTTGCAGCAGAAAAATATTTTATATTGTACCCGTGAAGACTGACTATGGAAGTTGGGACATGGGACCCGAATTGTCAATCATTTTGCACTCAGAACCCACTATTGGAGGGAGGTCTCATTGGAGGCTTTTGAAAGCACTAAGAACCCACTATTGGAAGCTTTTGAACGCACTAAGAAAATGCTTTTGAACGCACTAAGAACCTTCTATTGGAGGGTACCAAAATGCTTTTGAACGCACTAAGAAAATGCTTTTGAACGCACTAAGAACCTTCTTAGTGCTTTCAAAGCATCCATGAAACTCCAGTCACGTGGGCTCTTGGCTTCTAGTTGATTTGAATGAAACTCAACTCTTTGAAGATTTTTTAAGGCACCAAAACTAGATGGTATCACGCCACTGAAGGAATTATTATCTAATTCAACATAAATAAGAGCGGAACAATTGGATATGGATGGTAGGATCTGTCCTTTGAGTTGATTGTCATATAGAAGTAGATATTTCAAGTTTGGTAAAGCATTGAACATATCGAAAGGGAGAGTTCCATCAAGCTGGTTACCACCAAGTCCCAAATAGTACAGCGCTGATAGGTTGTAAAGGGAGTGTGGTATTTTGCCCGAAATGTTATTATGATAAACGTTAAAAAACTGGAGGTTTGTAAGCTTCCCGAGTTCATCAGGGATGAATCCACTTAACATATTATTGGAAAGACTAATCTCTGTTAAACTTTGAAGATTACCCAAGGTATGTGGGATGGAACCATAGAATTTATTTTTGTAAAGAAGAAGTTCCAGTAAGTTAGTAAGGCTGCCTAAGGTGGAAGGAATTGGTCCTGTGAGATTATTGGCAGATAGTGATAATAATTGGAGCAGTGGAAGGAGGCCAAATTCCAGTGGTATGCCTCCTGTAAGGAAGTTATGCCTGAGACAGATTATTTTCAATTCTTTGCATTGCGCTAAATTAGATGGGATGGTTCCGTGGAGATTATTAACACTCAAGTTGACGAAACGTAGCCTACCCAAATATCCGATCTCTACCGGGATGCTTCCTCTCAGCTGGTTATCAGAGAGACTCATCCTTTGGAGGAATGTGAGGTTTGCTAGGGATGGAGATATAGAACCTGACAATTGTTTGGAGTCGAGAACGAGAGCAGTCACTCTATCGGGATGGTGCCGCCACACGTGATCCCTTGCCATTGACAATGGTGCAGTGACTCGTTCCATGAGAAGAGGACTCCAAATGGGTCATGTATTTGGGACTTGAAGGAGAGAAGTGCTGATAGATCAGTTTTGCTAATGGTTACAATGGCAGCGAGAGAAAAGGAGGATAAGGTTAAGAGACTTAAGAGGAGGTGAATAGTGAGCACGCTTTCCATGATTTATGTTATGAGTGTCATGGGTTACTCTCTCACAGAGTGCTCTTCTTATAATGAAAGGGAGATGTATGGTTTGAAAGAAGTTGACCTCAAAATGTTTCCTCTTGAGTCGTTGCATTAAATATATAGCACGGAAGTTGTTGTGGTAGTGCTGCACCTACTACAATAGTGATCCATATGGGCTTTGTTTAATTTCAATGCTAATAAGCTAATAATTAAATGAATGAAAAAAATTATTCATATCCGACTTAACCATCTAGTACAATTCTTATAATCACGTAGATGGATATTTTATTGAGATTCTTGATTAATATTAAAAGCAAGAATGATTACAGAACTGTATTTGGTACATGTTGACCTCAAATGACTTGCAAATTTCCCGGAAGGACAAGATCGCTGAGATTTTTATTAATATCCAACATTAAATAAAAATTAATAGAAATGCACACGATTTTGTGGAAATTATAAAAATGCCCAGACCGTCGAGATTCTCGACGTTAGCACATAATATTTTTTTTTCTTGGATTTGACATTTGAAATAGTTTTTCTGTGGCCGAAATTGTCAGATTTGTGTTTTTTTATTTAATTAGAAACTTTTATGATTTTTTTCTATTAAAATATTAGAAATATTTTTAAATTTCTTTCAAAATATATAGATGAAATACTATAAAATTGAATTTACTAGAAAGACTGTGACAAATAACCCAAATTAACATTTTTCAATCGGGATTTTTTTCAGCGGTAAGAAAAATTAAATATTTCTTTTTGTGTTACTAGCAAAAAATTAAAATGTTTTGAATCTAAGTTATTGATCCCGGTTCAAAAATCATTTCTGGGTAACATAAAGAAATTATCGTGCGGACTTGTGTGGTCTTGTTTTCCTGTCGGACAATGACTTGAGTAGACCGCATCTCTTATGTTTTTATTCCAATCCCAGTTTTATAAATTATGTAATTTGCTATGAAATGGAGCTCTAATTTTCATATTATGTAAAGAGATTAAAACGGATATTTCGAGATAATTTTTATTTTACTTTGGAGTTGGTTGGTCAAATATTATCAGAAATGTAACATTTATTCTATTTTTTTATGCTCAATACTCATTGTTCACTTCCACACTTTTCGGTTGTATCGTATTTTTAATTAATCAATTAATATAAGATTAGGAGCTTGATCTGGTCTTATTTTCACAAAATAAGATTGCCAATTTGTCGCAAAATTCCTCAAAGATCGTCAGAATCGGCCGATTCGGATCAGAATCGGACTGTACTGATTCAATTTCTGGCCGAGTTGCACGGTAGGCGATTTTGTCGTCGAATTTCGGTCGAAATAGTGGTCCAATTCTAGAAAAATTTCGGCAGAAACGGATCCATTCCAGTCAAGTTTCGGCTGAATCGGTCTTATTCAGGAAAAATTCCAACCGTTTCAGCTCCAAATTCCTTTCCCAAAAACTAAACTAAAATTGTCCTGCTGTGTGTGCACAGAGAACTTTACTACTATAAATGCTTATTTTTGTTGTTAGATCATGTAACTATAATACTTAAACTATACTTTGGTTTGGGACACACAATTTTTTGTAATTACAAATTTTCCTTAATATCCCTTTGCATCATACTTATAGAACTCTAAATTGTACCAAGTACTTTTTGGAGTTTATTTTAATTGTAATAATTGTATGATATTATATAAATAAACTATTTGTGTGTAATATTCATTATAATTTTTTTAACATATTATTTTCTTACAAAATTTTTTACTATTTTTTATTTTTTAGTACAAAACAAGTTTTTGCTAAAAATATTTGAGTTTCCGATCCAATTTGACTGATTCCGACCGATTTATCCGATTTCAATTCCACGATCAAGTGACCGATTCTGATTCCGATTCCGATTCTGATTTTACCTTCTATAATCCTTATACAACAATATTAGATCTTTTTTAGTGAAATTCAAGTGAAGAGGAAAATGTGGATAAACTCTGCACTCCTTTCTGAATTTTAAGAAAGGATGATGACTTGTTTATATGGATTCTCTCTGATGCCTTTTTTTATTAAAAATTCTTATGAAGCTTTTTTTGGAAGTTGACTTTACATTTTATGGTCTAACAAATCTCGAATGAAGTTTGGCTTTTTCACGTATCAGGATTTGTGAAGTTTGAATTTAGTTTTCTTATTAAAATGTGATTCAGGGTTTTCATTTCCGAAATAAGTTTTTAGAGATTGATTTTGATTTCACTTTTGGAACTAAAGGCTTGGTTGTTGTTGTGGTTGTGATTTTGATTTCACTTGAGTGTAATTTATCACTTTCAATTCAAAAAATGTTGTTCAAGCCTGGTATATAAAGTATTTTTTTTATTGGGAATATGAATTATTTGAAGTTGTTTCTCACAGTTGGCACTGCATTTGGAGAAGCGCTGCCCTTCTCGTTTTTCCAGAATTCAAAATCCTCATCAATTACTTCCCTGATCGGACGGTCAGATTCTCTTTTGATGAGTTCCAAGAAATTTTGTTAATAAATGTGATTGTTGTTGATCTATTTGCTTTTTATTGTTATTCAATTTGTATTAAATGTTTGTTGCCAATTCAGATAAATTAGCGGTGCAAATTAAAGGAGCGAATACCGAACGAATAGTGGTAAAATCATATTCATATTTTTTTTCGCATACGGATACGGATCGGATCGAATATTTATTAAAATATTTTTTAAAGTTCGCAATATTTATCTAATTTTAATGGTGAATAACAATAATTTTTTATAATATATATTAAAATATATGATATATATCTATTATTTGGATACGGATAATTGAAACGTAAAATCATATCAGCATCCATACCCTGAGTTTTGGATTCGGTACATGAATTTTGTACTTGCACAAGGTGGTAAATAGACCTGGCAAGATCTAATAATCGGAAACAGACTTCACAACAGCCATACCAGACATTTCCTACAGGAGCCTTGGGCACAATCTTTGAATTCGTATCCTCTGCATTAACTCAAAAGGGAATCTTTTGAGTTAATGAATTTCGACCATCCGATCTGTCTTAAGATTCGTGCGAACTATATCTGCATGAATATTGAAAATCGTCTTAAGTTATAGTCAAAAGTCAGATTGGCTCCATTTAAAATCAGACGGTTCAGATTCATTAACTCAAAAGATTCCTTTTTGAGTTAATGCAGAGGATACGCGTTCACAATCTTTGGTTAGTGTTTTTGTGCATTTTGCACTTTCAACCTTTTATCTTTTTCTTCTATTTTTTCAGTTTAATAGTATCTGGTGGTGCAATGTTAATTTTCTTCTCTTTTTCTTACTATTTTTTTAGATATGTTGAAAATCACTACTTTTGATTAGTCCATAATTTTCAAAATTGGTGATTTCAACTTATTTTATAAAAAATAGTAAAAAAATTCTAAAAAAATGTAAAATTTGATCTCCAAGTACATTTACATTATGAAAGTAATATTGAACTGTTCGGATCGACTGTTTGGACTTTGAAAAAGAAAATATGGATCCATAATACATATCAATGCACGCTTTTTAAAGTACCATAGCCTCACACTCATAATTGAGATAATCTTATTTTTGTGTACAGTTTGTAGAACTTTATGGAAAACCGGCACAAATAAAAAAGGCGTGGGCCCGCCACTGCGTACTTTTCCCGAAGGACTTGCGGAATAAAAGAGTAAAGTTAGACAAAAATGAGTTCATATTAGGAAACAAGGAGGTGATTTTGCAACCGAATTTGGAATCAATAGTACTGCCAAAAACTCAAAATCCCGAATCAGAAACCAACTTTGCTGTTCCTGCGCCTAAGAATAATTTTAATACCGATAATGGTATTGATCATAGTAGCGATGCTGAGAAAACTATAGATCCGGTGAGAGCAAATCCAGAATTTTAATACCGATAATGGTCTTTATTTCTCGCTAGACAAAATATTGGAGGTCCAGACTTGATATTATTCTTTAGTCCAACATCACCAAATTAAAAATAAGAAGACACTTGGGACTCTATAAAAGAAGCTATTCCTTTCACAACTCACTTGACTGAATGTCTCCATCCGGATGAGTCTTTGGAATTCAAACGGTTCCGGTTTATTTATATTGGATATCAGATCTATTTTCTTATTAATAAAATTATCAGAATTCGGATATTTTAGAATTCGGTAACAGCTTTTAATATGTTTTAGTGCGTTTTCAGTGTGGACCGCATATGCGGTTTGCATAATCATTTTTTATGTGGTTGCTCACCGCATACCCATATATGCGGCCTTATAAACCGCATTTTATTACACTGGTTGGTATAAAAGAGAGAAAATATTTACCAGATCTGAATATTGAAATTTTAATTTTGCGCTCAAAATAACACTCCCCAATTTAAGTTGCCTCTAACATAATATACAATCTCTTTAAATTATAGAAAAGTTATCTAAATTTTGACTTTGTTTATTTTCATAATTGTTTGATTGGTTTTCATAATTGTTTGATTGGTGGTCATGATTGTAACAAAAATTACTGTCACAACACCATATATAATTGTTTTTCCATCAATTAGGAAAAACAATTTTTTTTATTTTTAGAAATTAAAAAACAAATTAACATAAGAAAAACAATTAATTGTTATTTTATTCAATCAAATAGATGAAATTGCACCAATGATTCAAACTAAATCTGTCACATTGATTATCTATTGAAACGAATTTGGTTCTAGTAATTTTTGAAAATTGCAGAATACCTTGATTGCTAAAAAAAAAAGTCCCACTAGAAACTCTAAATTTAATGTATAAATTAACTTATATTTGAGTTATATATCATTTGAATCGAACCATTAATTTGGTTCTGTCTCCGTTATTATGTCAATACACTGTTTACTGGAGAGCAGATTATAAGTTTTTATATCCGTTTGGAAAGTTCGAGAGACATCCTGTTTGATATATCACTAGAGGATTCTTTTTATGTATGTTGGCGTATATGGGAAAATTTTCTTTTTCCCTTCTGTATGGTTGCAGGTGAATATTTTAATATTTAAACAATATTTACATGTAAATGTCATTGCATCTAATATTATCTTGACAGCAAGCTATTCCTTTGGTACAATCCTGTCAAACACAGTTTTTTTTGTTCTATCAAAACAATTGTAATTAAGTGTCACTTTCCAAAGCCACCAAATAAAAAAGTATTTACAATCAAGAAAATGTTAATTTAAAAATAATGTGTACGTGGATAATCTGTAGCTATTGAGCTGTTGGATCTTTTCTTTTCCTTTGCTCTCTTCGCTGCTGTGAAAATAAAGAAATAAATTAGTCTGTGTTTCCAAATGTGTAGTAATGTTTGAACATTTCATTTGGTGATTGAAGGAAGGATATGTAGTGTACGAAATGGGATGACGCCGGGGATACATATCTACAACCATCCATCTCCCATCCGATCGATGGTAAATAAAAGGGGTGTTACTGTTCATGCTATAGTAAGACCCCATTGCCCATTTACTGTTTAATTTCAAGATAGAATGCGCATGCTCTTCTCCAAAGTATTTACAAAGCTCATGCATTCCTCCATATCCTTTGCTGGGTGTGTGCACAGGCAATGGCAAAACTTGCTATTTTTTTTTTTTTTTAATTTTCTGTCAGGTATGATGATTCAAAAGGGTGATAATTGGTAGAAAACTACGTACTCGATCATATTCATGTGTAATTTCCTACTTAAAATAAAACTCCTCATTTTTAGTAACATATTCGGTTTTACATTCGATGCAATTATTGCTGGTTCTGCCAGAGCAGGGAAGGGAGTGCATGATAAATACAAGGTTACAATGCTTGATCTTACTTGGGCAGGGTAACTTTTTATTTTTATTTTTTGAAGGTCAGTGAGCGGACTCACATGACAATTTCATTCATAATAGAAAAAGGTATTTACAGAGCCTTATAACTATTTACATAATCAAAAAATGAAAAGAAAAGAACCCGAGTAACTCAGCTATACTACTTTACTAGTACAATACTCGGTGACTCTAGCTAAAGGATGTTTTGCCAGGAAGTTATCTCTAAGGAAACATTGTTCACTAGTTCTGTCACCGTGTTGCGCTGACCAGTGAAGAGACATCTGTTACGTTCCCACCACAATGCCCAACCTCCTGCGGACCACACCGTGTCCCAGAGTCGCAGAACCGAGGCTAACAAGGCTTGTCTTGAGTTCCACCATAAATCAAAGAATGTCTCCTGGTATGCCATGTTGACTTGGAGGTTGTACTGAAATAGTAAAATCCTCCAGAATCCCATCGCATAGACACAATTAAACATGATGTGCTCTGTCGTCTCTACTTCCACCTCTTGACATAGGTGACAACCGGCCTCTACCTCACATCCTCTCGTCCTTAGGACCTGTTGAGTGAGGAGCTTATTCTGGATGCTCATCCAAAGGAAGACCCTCACCTTGGGAGGTTTTTTAGTTTCCAAATGACCTCATTAAAAGGACAAACTTCTCCCCTGTTATGTAGTACTCTGTATGCCGAGCCCGTAGTGAAAGTTTTGTGAGAAGTCTATTTCCAATGTGTTAGCCTGGTGGACTCATCAATTGATGTTGCTACAGAATAAAACAGTTTTAAGGGGTTGAGAGACCGTACAAAGCATGAAATAATAGGGTCCTGAAGTTCATCAGAAGCCCCATTGATTCCATACAATAGTGACATTGTCCGAGCCCAGAGTCCATGTGTTTCTCTATCCAACTTCCATAACCACTTGGTGAGCAAGGCATCATTCTGCGTCTCAAGGTGTAACAGCCCCATTCCCCCATTTTTCTTCATTGTGCAAACCATTTCCCAATTTACTAGACAGTTTATCCCTCTGCACGTACCATTGCCTTTCCAAAGGAAATGCCTTCTTGCCCTGTCAATATATTTAATAACACCTTTTGGCAATTTTATTTCCTGCATGTAATGCAGTGGAAGCGCAGTCAAAACCTGTCACAACCTGACAACAGGGCCGACAACCCGCCACGCACAATAACGCATGGCGTTTCAATTATCATACACAATCACATATATATATACATTACCAATGGCAAGACAAGAGTCACAATATATGATAAAATTTTCCCAAAAGTTTCATAATATACATTTGTAAACAAATATAATATAAACCTGTTACTGTATAATTAAAGAATCGAAATACCATAGCAGATTTATTTTAAACAAACATATGCTTTTTATTGTGGCAACTTTCGCTGCCTTCCAATTCTAGCACTTTGTACCTGGAACCCACCGAAGTGGAAAAATATTAGAGATTGAAAATCTCTAAGTGCGGTATTCAGTTCCAATCGAGTTATTCTAAGACCCAACCAATAGAAACCAAATAGCACCAAACACAAATTATTAAAGAGCAACATTGTACTAATAATAAACACAAATTAATCATCAAGCCAAATAAATAATTCACAACATGAAATGCTCGCATCCAAACAAAAGAAACAATACACACAAAGTAATAGTAACTGCAGCAACCATAAGAGAAACACTGAAACAATATTCAATCTTTTGCCATGCATATGATCTGATATAGTTACCCAAATGCAATGATCATGAATCTTACTTAATGCACAAATGTTCTTGTAAAGCAATTCTTTTAACATTTCTATCTTGCAATCCAGATTCGACACTTATCTGACTACGAGTCATGCGCTACCACGAATACAGTGCCTACACAATTTCTGTTATGGACTAACCTGAAATTGTGCACTTACCACGAATACGGCGCCTATATGCCTTCAATTATGCGCTTCCACGAATCAACAGCGCCTACATAACTGGATCACGTGCTACCACGAATATGGCACCTATGCAATTTTTGTTATGTGCTTCCACGAATTGACGGCACCTACATAACCGAAATTGCACGCTTACCCCGAATATAGTGCCTACATTACCCCGATCATGCGCTACCACGAAAAGACAGCGCCTACATGACCGGTCAAATTTCCATTTTAATATTGAATCAATTACACATAAGACTATATGTTATGCTTCATGAGAAATTATACTATGCATTCTTATCATGCATGCCACTGTTCACTTAAATCAAACTTGGTGAGCAAAAACCAAATGAATTATTATATCAAGTCATGCATCAATTTCATAAAAGTATGATCGTGTTTCCTAAGACATTTCATGCATTTATATCATACAATTCAAAACTTCAACAAATATCTATAGTAAGACAAACAACTAGAAATCAACAAGCAATTATCAAGACAATAGCAATCAAGCAAACCAAATCACAATTCAAATAATATTAAACCAAATGATTCAATCATGTCATTCTCTAATCCCATAAATCGCAACAGAAATCGCCAAATACCATACTTGAGGCTTATGCATACAATTCTAAATTACAACACCTTGTCTAAAGTGTGTCACCATATAACCCAATTTGGTTAACAAATTAGCAGGGTTATTACAATGTCTACTAATTTTAATGCAGTCCATTTATATCAATTTCAATGCAGTCCCCTTTATATTTGGTCAATACACATATGTTATATTAATTAAGCATGCCTTGCCAATTTCACCCGTTACCCAATAACTAATCTATTCATGCTACACACTCAAGCAACTAATTTAACCATAATACACAAACAATCAACAAGTAAATTGCAATCAATAAGCACACAATGTGCAACATAAGGCAAGCAAGAAACCTGCAAGCAATCAACAATAATAACATAAGTTGAAAGGGGCTAAGAGTAACTCGAAATCCTGCACCTTAGCAGTGTTGGACACGACGTGGCTCGAGGTCAAGTTCATCATTCTGCAAGCATGTTAAGTAGGTGTTCTTTTTATTCAGATTTGTCAAAGCATGCCTAAGTCAAATTCACACCAATAGACTTGCTCGTTAGCTGCCATATGAACGCAATTAAGAAGCAAAGCAAGCCAGCAGGCTTCTATCTTCTCCTTCGATGTTCCCTATTGCAAGATCGCCAACACCATCACCTCAACCTTTGTCATCTCGACTTTGATTTTCATATTCTTGTTACCCTCCGGCAAGGGAAGAGGTTTGAGTGATAAGAATAGCATGGATTACTAGTGAAAAGACAACATGTACTTGGTATCTTTAGAGAGATCATTTATTTTCTTGTTGAATCCGATTAAGAAGAGGAAGAGAGAAATAATTATGTGAATAGATCCATCAAAAAGGAGACAAAAAATGAGTAACGTCGGGGAAGAAGCAAAATGAGAAAAGAAAGAGAATAAGTGGGGGTTAGGTGGATCGATGATGTGTATGACATGTGTCCCCACACTCAAAATTTTACAAAGGATATATATAATGATTTCATTAGAAGGGAAAAATGGTACGGTTGGTGAAGTTGGGATAATTGATAGTTCCAGTAATGACATGTGTCCCTCCCAACATTCATAATTTTAACAAAGATTCATTTAATATTTCATCTTATTTATTGGTTAGAAAATTTACACTAAACCCCTCTATTATTAGAAATAAATTCACTTTAAAATAATATGTACTCAACTAATATGACGTTACAATTAACTTTTCAAATTACTCCAAGCTAGAACAAAAAAGTTTACAAGTACAGTTAAGTTAATTAACATTTATAATTATAACTTAAAAATCCAAATTGTTATTTTAAACACACTTTACTTCAAGTCAACTAAATTTCAGATATTCTTACATTAGGATGTTACCGATACTGATACTGATCAAAACAACCCGCCCCCCTATGTGAGGAAGGAGGATTGCCAGCTAGCCATTCTTCCCTGTACCGACTGTAAGCAGGGTAACTTATTTATTTGTTTATTTCATTTCGACCTCATCTTGAGGTGAAATTAATAGATTTTAGATAAATCTGCAAAGAAGAAAAATTAAAGAATACGGAGTTTTGACGGAAAAATTAATTTTTTTTGAAAGTTTTCATGAAAAATAGAAAATTGTTCAAGTGTTGAAGAACATATATGAGCATGTTTGAGGGAAAAAAAAGTTACACCTATATATTTAATTGTTTCTATTTTCTTCTTCACAAAAATTTTCTATCATGCAAAAATTTCCTATCATGCAAAAAATTTCCAGCGTTTATTAAGCAAAATCTTAATTTCGCTTAATCCAAACTCGGCAAACTTATTATGGACTATCGGACTAGTTTCCTATTCTGGTCCGCAACACCCCAACAAGGGCCCCCAAAAAAATCCTTCAATTGTACATTTGTACTCGATGAAAAAAAAATGATTCACCAGAGAAGAAACCTTGTGGCCATAAAAATATTCCGTGTCACTGAATGTATATTAACAAAAATTCTAAATTTTAAGAAAAAAAAAATTAGTGTACAGTTATTAAAATTAGTAAAATTTCCTGAATAATTTAGAAATACTTTCGAGAAGAAGCTACAAATAAAATAATTCGTGAATAATCCATGAATTATTTGTAAATCTTTTTACTATAAAAGCCACACAGTACGTATGTTGGCACCATTGACCACATAAGATCAAAATTCATCCGAATATGAGAACCGGGAAAGAGATCATTCCAATTCATGAAAAACTAATTGCGCAACAAAAGGAAGACACGAAAGGCAGATGTGGAACCAAATTTGTTTTAAAAATTATTTTGACTTTTAATACGGACTTGGTTTTAAATTTTGACATTCATTTACCATCCGTATTCGTATTCTTATCCGTTAATTAACTGAAAGACGGATACAACTTTTGTATTAGCATTACCCGCTCCGATTTCTTTTTCACCCCTAGCTAGTATAGTGTCATATTATGAGTAGAACTAGGGTATTCTTAAGTTCACCAAGCCCATCTGTGAACTCAACTCTAAAACCTATCAGATTGATTTCAAACGATGAATCCTAACCATTGAAACCCATCTACCATATGATTGATGCATCTACATGCAAAAATTACAAACTTTCGTATTAATTAGTATAAAAGTCAAGCGGTCAAAATTTGAAGGTTTATAAATTAATTTGAAAATTTAAAAATTTCACATGTTGATGCATCACTTGTAAGGTAGATGGGGTTCAACCATAAAAGGAAAAATCAGCCATTCTAGAGCGGAACCGGCCGATCCAATTTTAGGCCGAGTTACACGGTATGTGAATTTTCCGTCCAATTTCGGCCGGAACAGCCCGATTCCAGTCAAATTTCGGCCGAAATAGTCCGATTTCACCGAAAAGGCCCGATTCCAGTCAAAATTCGGCCGAAACACAAACTAACCACTCTCCAAAAATTTTTTTCCTCTGCGTGAATCGAACTTGTGACCTCTTGTTGAAGGCAACTACCACCACACCATACAACCTTTTGTTTATAGAAAACATAACTGCATGTAAATATAAGTTGTTATTTGTACTATATCCATCCATTCACCACACCAAACAACCTTTTTTTTTTACTGGACTAATTTTTTAGTAAATATAAGTTGTAATTTTTTACTATATCCATCCATTCAACCTTTTGAGTTCATTTTCTAATTTTTTAGTATAAAACAAGCTTCTAGCAAAAAAGTCTGAGTTTCCGATCCGATTCGGCCGATTCCGACCGATTCACCCAATTCCGATTCCACGGTCAAAAGACCGATCCCGATTCCGATTCCGATTTTTCCTTCTATGGTTTCAATGGTTCGGATTCGTCGTTTGATGTCAATTCGATAAGTTTTAGAGTTGAGTTCACAAAGGAGCTTGGTGAACTTAAGAACACCCTAGTTCTACTCTCATATTATATACCAGAATTAGTGATACTGGAACTGATAGTCAAACCACTGTGCTTTGAACAGTGATAGTTTTCAAATTTTAGTATGCATGCATCTAATTAATTTCATTTTTTTCTTTAATTTGTTAGGTTCTGGGCTAGTATATTTTGATTCGACGTTCAATTTTTTCTCATTCTTTTGCTCCTTAAAAAAATAAATACCATGCTTACAAGTCATACCAGCAAGTGGTTTATTGTTCTTAAATCTTAACATGCAAGGGATGCAAATTTGGCAATAAATTGCTTGATTACAAGTCAAAGCTGATTAATCAAGACATAGTTTACCATGCTTAGCATCAGTAAAAGGTACAAAAGTCATATTTTGTTACAGTTTTATTGCTTTTCTTTTCTACTGTTTGCTGATAGCTATTGGTCAGGCAATCAGCTTTTTCAGATACACAACAACTTCTGCTCAAAGGTATGTACTCAATTAATTCTTCAATTATTTTGCAAGTAGCTGTCACAATTTAGATTTCGTGCAAGGAATTGAATATATAAACATATTTACAAGTTCTGTAAATTCGACTAGCATGTAGTTAACTGAGAATAAGTACAGTCTATATTAATTAAAAAGTGGGTCATTACTTCGAATATTTGTTCAAGGTTTTGGTTTGATAGCTTGCATTCGGCCTGTTTGTGACACTAGATACACAGCTTGGATAGATGTACAAAAACTCGGATGAGATCATTAATATTAGGTATTTACATGCGTTCCTTCGGAAGAACAAGAGAATACTCCAATATATAAATATGCAGTAATAATCCAATTCCCTCATTACAATATTCTTATATAATTGAGTGCATGTCAAAGGTCTTCCAATTGAAATACCCTCCCCCCTCTAATTTGTTAATAGAAAGAAATAATATTCGTTATTACAACATATATACTACAATACCATAAATAACCAGATCTGCTATCCAATTTTACAGATAATACATATTTAGTAGAGCCCTTCTTCTATTTTGATCCTTTTTTCTCCGTCTCTATGGCGTAAGCACCTTTGTTCGTGCTGAGTTCAACTCCTTGGTAACATCTTTGATAGAAATGCGTTCTTTTGGAGACTCGTTGGAACACAGAAGCCCACATTGAATCACTGAAACCAAACAGCTGTAGACATTTTCAGGTGCATACAGATTGTATTCTCCATCAGTTTCAGAGAATAATTTGGGGGTCGACTATGTCCATGACTTGGTCGGGGAAAGCCATCTCAACTTGCTTCTGAAGGCTCAAACCATCTCTGATTCTCTCGTCAGTTGGACTTACTCCAGTGAACAACTCAAGCAGAAGAACACCGTAGCTATAGACATCTCCTTCGACCGATGGCCGACCACCCATCCCATACTCTAGACAATGAAAAGTTCATAGTTACCGCCCTAAATTTAGTACAGAAGCATACTAAAAAAAAGTACTTCTCAAATAATAAACTTTGCAATATATACCTGGAGGAATGTAGCCAATAGAACCTTTGATTCCACCAGTGCTTGACATTGATTGAGAAGGCATGGTATCAGGTCGAACCAAATACCTTGCTAATCCAAAATCACTCACATGTGCAGTCATGTCATCATCCAAGAGGACATTACTAGGTTTGAGATCACAATGTACGATTGGTGCAAGTAAATGGTAATGGAGATAATCTAGCACTGTCGCCACATCAAATGCAATGTTCAACCTCTGGGTGAAGCTGAGGCTTCTGAATGGCCGATCCGTACATGCATTTGGATGCAACCATGTGGCCAAGCTACCATTTGGCATGAACTCAAAAACCAAAGCCTTGAAATCATTACCTTGGTAGTCTATGCTATAGCACAAACTCAGCACTTTTATAAGGTTCCTGTGTCTCACATTTTTTAATGCCTCACATTCAGAAAAGAAACTTCTAGAAGCACTGTCTTTCTCAAGGTTTAGCACCTTCACCGCAACGGTTGTCACATTCTCGAAGCTCATAACAGCTCTGTAAACTTCTCCAAATGAACCTCTTCCAATTAGATTATTCGGGGAGAAATTTTCAGTAGCTCTAAGAAGGTCAGTGTATGAAACAGGCTCTAACCCATATTTCAAAGCTTTATCAGATTGTGGTTTATTTCGAGGGTTGTTTCTAGTATAATAAATCACTAACAAGCAAATGATTGCAATTATGCAAATAAAAAAACCAACAATGGAACTTATGAGCACCATGTTTCGTCGAGAGTGATGTCTCTGTGTGGAAGGCTGTGAGATGCAATATGACAAATTCATTTGAGGTACTCCACCACAAAGCTTTGGATTTCCTCTTACATCTAGACCACTGGCATTCTTGAAAATGCCTTCTTTTGGTAATTCCCCCTCGAAATTATTGAAAGAAATATTCAAATATTGCAAGTTCATTGTACCCAGGAATTCAGGGACTTGACCAGAGAGCAAGTTGTTAGAAACATCAAGGATTTGCAGCCCTTTTAGATTGCTCAATCTAGTTGGAATTGTTCCTTGGAACAGATTGCTATCAAGATAAAGGGCTTGAAGTACTTGGCATCCATCAATTGTGCTTGGAATCTCTCCACCCAACTTGTTATTTGAGAGACGAATTGATTGTAGGTTTTCAAGTTACCAATTACTGGTGACAAGATGCCAGTTAGATAATTGTGTGACAAGTCCAAACTAACAGAAAGAGAAGGAAGACCCATGATTTCTTTGGGAATTTCACCTACCAACTTATTATTTGAAATATTCAGGAGATCTAAGAATTTCCGGTTACTTAACTCTGGTGGTATACTCCCTTCCAATGCATTATTATCCAGATATAGCTTGGTCATTTGGGTGAGGTTAGCAAGAGTTACGGGGATTTGACCAGAAATCGTGTTACTACTCAGATTTAACCTCCCCAGTTTGAAAAGATTACCTATTTCTACCGGAATGCTGCCACTGAGAAACATTGCCCCTAGCTCAAGCACGTTTAAGTTATTGAGTTTTCCGAGCTCTGCTGGTATGCTTCCTGAAATTGGGTTACTAGACAGTGAGAGTCCAGAAAGACTAGTAGAAAGATTTGTTATAGAACTAGGTAAAACTCCTTGTAGTTGGTTGTTTGAAAGATCTAATTGTTCTAACAAAGTACAATTGGTCAAAGCATCCATGAAACTCCAATCGTGTGGTCTCTTGGCTTCTAGTTGATTATCCCAAAAATGAACTACCTGAAGATCTTGTAAGGCTCCAAAGCCAGATGGTATCACGCCACTGAAGGAATTATAATCTAATTCAACATGAGTAAGAGCAGAACAATTGGATATGGATGGTGGGATCTGTCCTTTGAGTTGATTGTCATATAGACGTAGATATTTCAAGTTTGGTAAAGCATTGCACATATCAAAAGGTAGAGTTCCATCAAGCTGGTTTTGACCAAGTGACAAATCAACCAATGCTGATAGGTTGTAAATGGAGTGTGGTATTTCACCCGAAATGTTGTTATGATAAACGTTAAATATCTGGAGGTTTTGAAGCTTCCCCAGTTCATCAGGGATGGAACCATAAAATTTATTTTCGGAAAGAACAAGTGCTAGTAAGTTAGTAAGCTTGCCCAAGCCAGACGGGATGTGACCACTAATGCTATTTTTGTGAAGATAGAGAAGTGATAGTTTGGTAAGGTTACCTATGGTAGGTGGGATGGAACCATAAAATTTATTTTCGGAAAGAACAAGTTCTAGTAAGTTAGTAAGCTTGCCCAAGCCAGACGGGATGTGACCACTAATGCTATTTTCGTAAAGAAAAAGTTCTAGTAAGTTAGTAAGTTTGCCTAAACTATCTGGAATATCGCCATCAAAAAGATTTTGGTGAAGATAAAGATATATTAGGCTACTAAGGTTGCCCAAGGTGGAAGGAATTGGTCCTGTGAGATTATTGACATATAGTCCTAATAATTCGAGCTGTGGGAGGAGGCCGAATTCCAATGGTATTCCTCCTGTGAGGAAGTTATTCCCCAGATCGATAATTTGAAGTTCTTTGCATTGCGCTAAGTTAGATGGGATGGTTCCGTGGAGATTATTATCCCACAAAGAAATAACTTCTAGATTTGAACAGTTACTTAGAGTAGATGGAATGTAACCAGTCCAGAAAATTCACTACTCAAGTTGACAAAACGTAGCCTACCCAAGTATCCGATCTCTACCGGGATGCTTCCTCTCAGCTGGTTATCAGAGAGACTCATCCTTTGGAGGAACGTGAGGTTTGCTAGGGATGGAGAAATAGAACCTGACAATTGTTTGGAGTCGAGAACGAGAGCAGTCACTTTATCGGGATGGTGCCGGCCACACAGATCCCTTGCCATTGACAGTGGTGCAGTGACTCGTTCCATGAGGAGAGGACTCCAAATGGGTCATCATGTATTTGGGACTTGAAGGAGAGAAGTGCTGATAGATCAGTTTTACTAGTGGTTACTATGGCAGCGAGAGAAAAGGAGGATAAGGTTAAGAGACTTAAGAGGAGGTGAATAGTGAGCAGGGTTTCCATGATTTATGTTATGAGTGTCATGGGTTACTCTCTCACAGAGTGCTCTTCTTATAATGAAAGGGAGATGTATGGTTTGAAAGAAGTTGACCTCAAAATGTTTCCTCTTGAGTCGTTGCATTAAATGTATAGCACGGAAGTTGTTGTTGTAGTGTTGCACCTACTACAATAGTGATCCAGATGGGCTTTGTTTAATTTCATTGCTAACTTTAAAAGCACTTGACATGTGCGGGAACAAGAGGAGTCATTTTTTCTCCTATGCAAAACCTACTACTAGCTAGCGTGCATATACCTGAAAGCAAAAATTTCTTGCTTGTTTCTGGCCATCAGCACAATCATCACTAAACATCTAAATTTATAGGGTTATGAATAAAAATGAATGCGAAACAGATTATACGAACATGCGCCTTTTTAATTTCATATGCATAATTACCAATGAAATTATTTTAATCCATGTCCTTTTCTAATAAGCTAATAATTAAATGAATGAAAAAAATTATTCACGTAGATGGATTATTACAATTCATGTCCTTTTCTAGTACAATTCTTATAATCACGTAGATGGATTTTATTGAGATTCTTGATTAATATTAAAAGCAAGAATGATTACTGAACTGTATTTGGTGTTGACCCGCAAATGACTTGCAAATTTCCCGGAAGGACAAGATCGCTGAGATTTTTATTAATATCCAACATTAAATAAAAATTAATAGAAATGCTCACCATTTTGTGAAAATTATAAAAATGTCCAGACCGTCGAGATTCTCGACGGTTAGCACATAATATTCTTTGATTTGATTTGACATTTGAAACAATGTTTCTGTGGCCGAAATTGTCAAATTTGTGTTTTTCTTTATTTAATTAGAAAATTTTATGATTTTTTTTTCTATTAAAAATTATAAATATTTTTATATTTCTTTGAAAATATATAGATGAAATATTATAAAATTGAATTTACTAGAAAGACTGTGACAAATAACTCAAATTAATATTTTTCAATCGGATTTTTTTGCAGCTGTAAGAAAAATTAAAATATTTCTTTGTGTGTTACTAGCAAAATAAAAATGTTTTGAATCTAAGTTATTGATCCCGGTTGAAAATTAAATTATTTTTGGGTAAATAAAGAAATTATCATGCGGACAAGTGTGGTCTTTCCTATCAAACGAAGACTTGAGTAGACTGCATCTCTTATGATTTTATTCCAATCCCAGTTTTCTAAATTCTGTAATTGGCTATGAAATGGAGCTCTAATTTTCATATTATGTAAATAGTTTAAAACGGATATTTGGAGATAATTTTTATTTTACTTTTGAGTTGGTTGGTCAAATATTATCAGAAATCTAACATTTATTCTATTTTTTTATGCTCAATACTCATTGTTCACTTTCATACTTTTTGGTTGTATCGTATTTTTAATTAATCAATTAATATAAGATTAGGAGCTTGATCCGGTCTTATTTTCACAAAATAAGATTGCCAATTTGTCGCAAAATTTCCCACAGATCGTCAGAAATATGGATGAAATTGAACGGAGAAAAAAAATCCACCTCTAAAAACGTGTATGGTCTCCCCATGTAGTTTGAGTGCCCCCTACAGGTATTTATGATGCGGGTACGTTTGTGAGATTTGGTTTAGGAGATAATTATCTACGTAAAAATTGTTCACCTCACATGTATAAATACTTCCGTGCATGGGTATAAATACTTCATTGCATATGTATTAATACTTTAGAAAAAAAAAATTGTGCTGAAGTTATTACGGTCCCCCCAGATAGGTACGGTAGTTATGGTAGTTATGGTTGTTATGGTGCGGGTATAGGCGGGTACTGTAGAGCGGGTATTGTTATCAGCTTCCAAACAAAATAAAGAGAGGGAGGGTTGGGCGGAGTGTTGTGTTACTGTGATTGATGTTGTATGTTTGTTCACTTGGAAGAAGAATTTAAAGAATAGATGTGACAGTACTAAGCTAGTAATTTTAAAGAATAGGTGAAAATAAAGAAAAAAGTATGTTGCCGTAGTTTTTTTTTTTTTGTGATTTGACTAAAGTAAAAATAATATGCATGTGAAATAGAGAAATCTTTGGACTCTTTATGTGCACTTCAAATTATATCACTTTCGTTTTTAATAAATGTTGATAGGATGATATTGGCACATCTAAAAAATACAACAGTTAAATTGACGTTATTTGCTGCCTATTTAAAACTAAACCACAAAAAGCAAAAGAATTTTTTTATTAAGAATAATTTATATATGTATACTCCTTAAAAGTTTTAAAATTACGTATTTCCCTCGAACCGCATCAATTCAAACCCCGTGATACACGCGTCCAAGGGGGAAATTAAAATTTGACATGCTTCATGGTTGGGCTTGTAATAATCCCAATAACCCACACTCCCACAGTACTTTGCATTGAAAACCAAGAACAAAAAACAAAAAAGAGTACTATATATGAATGGGTGGAAGTCTCTGGGTGGAATACATTGAATCCATCAATGGGTGGAAGTCTCTGGGTAGATGCATAGTACAAGTATCACAGTGGAAATCCCAATAACCCACAGTACTATGCATTGAAAACCAAGAACAAAAAACCAAAAAGAGTACTATATATGAATGGGTGGAAGTCTTAAAGCAATAACCCACAGTACTATCACAGTGTCTTAAAGCAATACATTGAATCCATCAATGGGTGGAAGTCTCTGGGTAGATGCATAGTAACCCACAGTACTATCACACATGTCTCTGGGTAGATGCATAGTACAATTATAATGGTGACTAGAATTTTTTGCCGACATGTGTCCTCTTGTTTTTCTGTCGGACGAAGACTTGAGTAGACCACATCTCTTATGTTTCTATTCTAATTCCAGTTTTTTAAATTCTGTAATTTGCTACGAAATGGAGCTCTAATTTTCATATTATGTAAAGAGATTAAAAAGGATATTTGGAGATAATTTTTATTTTACTTTTGAGTTGGTTGGTCAAATATTATCAGAAATGTAACAATTATTTTATTTTTTATGCTCAATACTCATCGTTCACTTTCATACTTTTTGGTTGTATCGTATTTTAATTAATCAATTAATATAAGATTAGAAGCTTGATTCGGTCTTATTTTCACAAAATAAGATTGCCAACTTGTCTTCTTCTTTCCTGTTATTTTATTTGATTTTCTTGGTTTTAGTAATGTGTTCAATAGCTTGCGTTTCCACTTTGATTATTACTAACACATTACAACAAAAATGGAATCTTCTAACGCCCATTTTCTTTCAGTTTAAACTGACTTTGGTCTGAAGCCGATAGACCAACGCTGTGGTGGCAAGTTTGTAAATAAGTTGTCATTTTCTTATATCGGCTCTAACTTTCCTTACCGATATTAAATAGTCCCAAATTTCAGATATCAATCGGTAACTGCATACCGTAGAAGATACTTATTTTAGGAGAACGTATGTTCTAACCGATATAACTATTTCATGATCCTCTGATATGGGGTCATACATTAGTACCGATATAAGGAAGTCGAACTTGTTCTATTGGCTGTGTTTTGAACCGTTAAAATATAGAGACATTAATTTCGCGCCTCTTCCCTTGAGCCTGGAGGTCTTCTTCCTCTTTATTCTCTTCTCTCTCTTTTACGGTTTAGTAGCTGTTCTGTTTCTCTTTTTACTATTGTGCCTTCCATTAAGCAATGATGTGTGACTACATAAGCAATTTGTCTGATCCATAACTAATCTTAATCTTAGGGCTGCTCGTGACATAGGAGACGGAGGGGAGCGGAGGGGATAAATGACGAGTTCGCTGTACAAAAGTTGAGATTTGTCACCCCCAAATCTGGGTGTGGAGAGAGTGAAATTAGAGTTGATCCCTCCCTTCCCTTTCTTCTCCCTTCCTCTACGCCATTGTTTCTGGAGCACAACCTTAATATTTCTTGAAATCTTCTTCAGGTAGATCCTAATATTTCTTTTAATCTTCGTCAAGAAGATTAAATCATTGAAAAAAAATTGCACATTATATAAACCTTGTTGAAATCTTCTTCAACAAAATTTATTGAAATCTCCTCGTTATAAAATTTGTATATCATGTAAATCTTCTTGAGGAAGATTTCTTGAAAGCTTCTTATATTAATTTTGTACATCATATAAATCTTCTTCTGGAAGATTAAATTTAAAAAAAAAATGCACTTCATATAAAATTATATGAACCACATTAAACATCTTAAAATAAATGTACATAAATTGATAACTTATTCCATTTAGCAATTACTTCTATTAGAAGTATTGTTTATTTAAATGGAATTGAAATAGAAGATATCAAAGTTATCTCGAATCTTCAACTCGTAGAGCTCTTGTGTTGATAACGCGTTATAAAATAAAGGCAAATAATAATAAACAAGAGATAACACATAAAAGATGGCAATTTCTTCATTCATATAGTTCTCATGTGTGTAATACAAAAATTACAAAGCCTCTATTTATAGGCCACAAATTGTAAGTGAAAAGTCATCTAAAATAATCAATGGAGAAATGAATTCTAATAATAATGGGTTATGAATTACAATAGTAGTGAGATAGTAGAAAATGAATGAGGATTACTATTGAGAGCTAGGACCATCACATTTATTTATAATAGTATTGTGTTTTTCTTGGTATTTTCTTGGTATTAATTAGTGTTGTGTTTTTTGTGTTTTTCCACTTTGATTACTAACACAAGTGAACGTGATAAAGCAAGAATGACTAGAGACCTGTATTTGGTGTTGACCTGCAAATGACTTGCCAATTTCTAGACTAGCAGGGTCCACAATAATAATTCCAAAATTTCTTGGGGACATGTGCTCTTGTTTTCCTATCGGACCAAGACTTGAGTTGACCGCATCTCTTATCTTTTTATTCCAATCCCAGCTTTCTAAATTCTGTAATTTGCTATGAAATGGAGCTCTAATTTTCATATTATGTAAAGAGACTAAATCGAATATTTAGAGATAATTTTTATTTTATTTTTGAGTTGGTCGGTCAAATATTATGAGAAATGTGATATCTATTCTATTTTTTTATGCTCAATACTCATTGTTCACTTTCATACAGTTTGATTGTATCGTATTTCTAATTTATCAATAAAACATAGAATAATTATTTAAATGCCTTCACTCCAGTATCCCAAAATCTCACACCCATTTGAAGAAATTATGTACTATGTTTCCCACTAATTATTATTCTAAAAAGATATTATATGATCTCCACTAATTATATGGTCCCATCAATATATGTAGCACTAATGATTACAATTTTAGTGTCCTATCATGATCACAAAACTTTATTTATTAGTATTCTAACTTCCAATTTAAAATAATAAAAGTGAATCATTGACCTTGTCAAATTTGGAAAATAATGCTTATCACAAAACTTTATTTATTAGTATTCTAATTTCATTTTTTAAATAATAAAAGTGAATCATTGACCTTGTCGTATTTGGAAAATAGTGCTTATCACAAAACTTTATTTATTAGTATTCTAATTTCATTTTTTTCAATAATAAAAGTGATTCATTGACCTTGTCGTATAAATGTTTTGGTTTCTTTTAAGTATGCATTCAGCTGTATCGATCACAGAATTCAAAAAGTAAAGGGACCTAAATATTGCTTTTGTTCATTTAGACATTTCAGGAAAAAAAAAAGTAAAATAAAATGGTGAATAGGAAAGAATTTATTGTGGTACAGAAGCAGTATAGTTTTTCAGAGTTAATAAGGATTCGAATCATTAATTTGGTTTATTAGAAAATATCCAAAAAACCTAATTAATAATTCGGTTTTTTCTAGAGTATAAAAATAATCCTATAAAAAATTCTGAAGAAATTGAGAATCAAATATTAATGTTGTCGTTTAACTACCCATAACTATTAACAATAATATTAGTGCCCTTGTTGTAAATCAAATATTCTCAAAAACAGTTATAGATATATTTTATTTTTAAAATGTCAAGTCATGATAGAGCTCGGCAACCTAATTGTTTTGATGCCTCAACGCCTCAAGGACAAAACAATAGACCCAAAGGTTGTCAATTCAAATAATTAAAGTCCTAGTCCAGTCTACATAAATTGTATTCATGCAAGACTAGTGGTTTATAATTTCATAGTTTTAAATTATAAATAAGACAAGTTGCTAAAGGTAGTCTCATGTGACACGAGAGAGTTTGTGGTACATTATTCTTTTAATTAACAGAAATAACAATTCACATGCATCCGGTGCATTATGTGAAAAGAGAATCTTTACTACCAGTGGATGTGGACCGTTCTTTTAGCTCTG